>PVJH01015810.1:29754-52422 GCA_004026705.1 Nesogale talazaci
GAAGGGAGGTCTTTGCAACAAGACTGCTCAGGGCCCTCCACCTCCTGGGGCCTGGGCAGCCTGGCAGGGCACCCCCCCCACCTCTGCCCCTGTTACTCCAGGTGGGACAGGGAGGCCGGGGGATGGTCTCCCAGCTGGCCCCGCATTGCCCTGTCCTTGCTTTTCCGTGTCTCATGAAGGACGGGCTGCCTGGAAGAACAGATTTTCTCAGGGGGTAGGAGGAGGGAGGCATGGAGGTGGGAGGTCTTTGGAGGAATGGGTGATGGAGACTTCTGGCTGGGGCCTGGGCAGTGACCTCAGGACTGGGTAGTGTGGGACAGATGCCTTGCAGGGGACGAGGGTCCCGCCTGACTCCAGCCTTCCGGCACCGCACCCTGGGCTGTCCTGCCCAACTCCTGACTGTCACCGGCAGAACCAGGCAAGCTGGGGTGGAAACCCAGCTCCTTGGCGATGCCCCAAGTCTGGCTGGTCTGGGCTCATTGATGGCTCTGCTAGATGGGCTCCCCCAGGGCACTTGGAAGGGGAGCCAGGGAGGAGTAAGGAAGCACAGGCCCCAGTGCTCGCCCAGAGCCCCGCCTGGGACGGAAGCCAGCTGCAAGGCCCGAGACTGCGTCCTTATGTGGCACTGCTGACCTTGGATCAGCTGCCCTGGGCTTCTCCACGCCTCTGTCCTCTGCCAACTGCACGGTGTGGCCTCCTTGTTCATAGGAAGACTCCAAGCATCCAGCCTTGAAGACTGACTAGCTGCAGTGGCTAGAGATTACTTGTCTGTCTGCCTGTCTGTCTATCCACCCCTCCATCTCTCTACCACACACCTTTCTATATACCCATCTATCCATCCATCATCCCTCAACCCATCCAACCATCCCTACATCCATTGTCTCATCCATCCGTCTGTCCAACCATCTCCCCATTTCATCCATCAGAGCTGGCAGGGCCTCCACGTGGCTCCCCCAGCTTCAGAGCTCTGGGTGCATCAGCGTAGCTTTAGCAGGATCATCATCATCAATAACGTCTTGCAGAGAATGAAGGCATGTCCCGCCTCCAGCAAGCTATTGATCTCATTAGAGCCTCCAAATGAGATCATCAAACCGTGACCTGACAGGCTAGCCTCTGCCCCTTCACGCTGAAGTCTCAAATTGACAACAGATGATGTAACTACCACAGTGGTCTGCTGAAGACCAGCCAGAATGTCCTATGAAGTCCCATACCTGGTCTGGACGGTAGTGGGGGCTGGCGCAACGTCAGGCACCCTCTGTGTCTTGTGCAAACTGGGAGCACCAGGACCTGGATGGATCCGGCCAGCCACTGTGTTCGAGGATCCTCAACGCTCCGGGACACCCCATCGACCTGCCTGGGTTCCCCACTGTACACGTCACTGTCCTGCGTGCTTCTACCCCAC
Organism: Nesogale talazaci; assembly: GCA_004026705.1. NCBI lineage: Eukaryota > Metazoa > Chordata > Mammalia > Afrosoricida > Tenrecidae > Nesogale > Nesogale talazaci. Next base: position 31,157 of record PVJH01015810.1, read on the forward strand.
CCCCTCTCCTCAGGAGCGCTTGACTATTAGACAACTGTAACCACCAGAAAGCACTTCCCGACTTTAGATCCAGGAAGGTCGAAGGATAGGAAAACCATGACCTCGAAGTTGAGGCTACCTCTTTATGAGGTCATAAAAGACCGGAATGCAGAGCTGACTGAGCTCCCTGGGGCAGCCTGGATCTCAGGCCTGTGGAGCGGATGGAACAGGTGTCTTGGGCAGAGATGTCTGGACCACACACAGGTCCTCATTGTTGAGGCCAAGGTGAGACCATCACAGGTGAGCCCACAGTCTCCGGTTCATCCCTCTGGAGGAAGCAGAGACAAAGGGATTTGCTGACGCTGCCCCCCACCCCGCCCTGCACCCAGTGACTTCAGAACCCCGCCTTCAGAGGCCTCCACTGAGGTCAGGTTGTGGACAAGCCTTCCTCTCAAGACCACTCGCGGCAGGTAACCGCCCTGAAACCTAAAGACGTGGCCTCTGGCTCTCGGAGCAGCATTGTAATTGGAGCCATTAATTCTGATTGTCTAGTGCTGAAGGAATGTCTTGACGTCTTTCTTGGTGCCTCTCCCTCCCGGCACTGTAATCAACTACATGAGCTCACGCGGCCAGCCCTGGACCTTTCTCAACTCCGTTTCCAATAAAACCCCAGAGGACGTCACCCCTCTGTCTGTCCACTCCCTCCTCCCTTCTCCTCTCTCTACCCCCTCCCTCCATCCCTCATCGCTCCACCCCTCCACCCCCCACCCTGCATCCACCCATCCCTCGCTCGTCTCTGTCCATCTCTCACCCCTGCCATCCATCCTCTCTCCCTCTATCCATTCATTCACCTACTCATCTTCCCATCCCTCCCTCCATCTCCCCACCCACCTTCACATCCACTTATCCACCAACCATTCACCCATGTCTCCATCCACCATCCACTTGTCTATGTCCATCCACCATCCACTCACCCATGTCTCCATCCACTCAACCATGGCTCCATCCACCATCCACTAACCCATGTCTCCATGCAGTCACCCATGTCACCATCCACTCACCCATGTCTCCATCCACCATCCACTCGCCTATGTCCATCCACCATCCACTCACCCATGTCTCTATCCATCCATCCATCCATCTTTCCATCCCCCCATCTCTGTAGCTAACTCTTCAACAAGTGCCCAATTGAGGGACTGAGGTGCATCAGCGCAACACCCACCGCTGAGAGACCTTGGTTGTGGGCTCTGCCCATGTTCAGAGACCCTGGCAGGGAGTGCTCCCCCCTCCTCCTAATTCCAGTTATTGGATTATCTCATTTGCAAACAATAAATGTCAACAAGCAGACATCCCTGACTGGGTCTCCTTCCAGGATGCAAATGTAGCCTTTATCTGCCTCTGCCCTTTATTAAAACAACCGGGGAGACACGGTGGATAAACAAGACAATTAAATGTAAATGATGTCATCTCCCTCCCTCATCGACATTAATGAGGCCCCCAGCCCTGCTGGGCCATGGCGGGAAGCCGGAAGACGCCTGATCTGATTAAAAAAACGACTGAGAGGCCACAGTGACCTTTTGCTTTTAACCACTGACCCAGCGCCTCCAGTGGGCCTCCCAGCTGGGGCGCTGGTTTCTGCAGAGGTTAAATTTAAATGGCCATGTCCACTGTCACCCTCGGAGCTGTGCATCAGCCTGGACGGCTGGTGGGGACTTGCCTTGCAGGCCAGTCGGGCCCCTTACCCCCTCTAGGCTTGTCTCGGGCTGGCCAGGAGACTGGCAGGACAGAGTGGACACCTGCAAGGGGCTCAGGGGGGAAGGCAGGTCTTCGCTGGGGCTGATGGTGCTGACAGCAGTGGTGGTGACTGAGCAGTGGCGGGAACAGCACGACGTCCCCTTGTTGCTGTGTTGTTCCGACCTATGGTGCCTCTGTGCACTCAGAGCGAAATGCCGCCCATCCTGTGACATCCTCACAATTGGTATATTTGAACCCAGGGTGGCAATCACTATGCCTACCCATCTTGCCGAAGGCCGGTCTCCTCCTCTCAGTCCCTCCCCTTTACCAGCATGGTGTCCTTCTCCAGGAGCTGGTTCATCTGACAGCAGGCCCAAGGTACGTGAGACCAAGTCTGACCATCTTGCCTCCAGAAAGCATCCTGGCCACACTTCTCCCCCGCAGACTGGCCGCATGCCTGGCCGTCCGTGGCGCTTCCAGTGCGCTCTGTCCTGGTTCCAATGCATCGGCTGTTGCTCATGCTTCCCCAGTCAGCGTCCACCTTCCACACACAGCTGAGGCGGCGCAGCGGAGAAGACCACGCCCGGCTCAGGTGCACTTCGTCTTCCATGTAACAGCCTGGCTGTTCAAAGCTTTCAGGAGGGCGTGTGCAGCCGCTGACCCGCCGCCATGCGTTGCTTGATCATTGGCCTGTTGCCTCCATGATCGACAGGGATCCCAGCACCAGTGTCCACCTGCTCTCAACCCACTGGTCCAGTTGTGAGGATCTGGGTTTGGAGATTGAGTCGCAATCCACACTGAAGGCTGCGACCCTCGATCCTCCTCAGCCGGGGCGTCAAGCCCTCCTCACGCTCAGCAAGCAGGGTGTGCCATCTGCGTGGTGCACATCGTTAACACGCCTTCCTCCAATCCGGAGGCTGCATTCCTCCTCACACCACCAGCCTCCCTGACGATTTGCTCAGCAGACAGATTGAACAAGTGTGGCGGGAGGATACAACCCTGACGCACACCCTTCCTGACTGAACCAGGCAGTGTCCGCTGTGCTGTTGGCACACTGCCTCCAGCTCCCTGGCCAAGTTCTGCAGGAGCACGTGAGGTGGCCCGGAGCTGGCCCCTGCTCGAGGCATCCACGGTGTGTTACGATCCACACGGTCGGACCATGCAGGGCCGATGAGACCCACTTCACCTTCTCTCTGAGGCTCTCTGCTCTCAGCCACCAGCCCGCAATGCTATTTATCGCTCCATGTCCTCCTCTGCATCCGTCCTGCTCCCTGCCAACGTGCTGCTCCCACCACGGGACAATCTTCAGCAAAGTTTTACTTGCATGTGACATCAATGATGTTGCTTCACAGTTGGGCATTCTCTTGGGTCACCTCCCTTTGGAATGGACACAAAAATGGATCTCTTCCAGCCAGTGGACCATTTGGCTTTCAAATCTTGGCCCACTTGTTGAGACATTCCCATTGGTATTCTGGCAACTTCTAGAGCCTCGTTTCTGGCTAACACTTTGGGTGCAGGGTGGACTTCTTTAGCACCCCTGGTTCTCGTTCATGTGCTAGCGCTTTAAACAGCTGGTTCTGTTTGCTCCAGGCACTCTGTGTACTTTTTCCATCTTCTTTTGATGCTTCCTGGATCCCTCGATATTTTTGCCCACAGACAATGTTTCAACTCAAGGCTTCGATTTTTTTTTCTTACTTCTGTCCGTTTTAGGTATGCTGAGCATGTTCGTCCTTGTTGGATTTCATTCAAAGCCTGGATTGCAACCATGCAGGTGTGAGAAGGCAGCCAGTCACTTCCTGGTGCGGTGTGAGCTTCATTGTGTCCTCCGTGCAGGTGAAATTCTCTGCCTGCAGGAAAAGTCCAACCAGTCCTTGAAGGGACACATCTAACTTCCTCCTTTAAGGGGGGCTGAACCGTCATCCTAACATGTGTGTCAGCAGTGCTGTTTGACGTGTGCCTAGCAAGCCCGCCTCCCCCCTGCGAAGGCCTCTCACCAGACATCAGTGAATGGTCAAGGAAGACAATCCACCATGGCTTCGTCCTCGTGGCATGAAATAAAGTGCTCTCTGCATCTCACCTGGCTCTCTCTTAGTGGTCCTGGACAGGGTCACAGCGGGCAAAAGCTGAATTCCCAGCCCAGCAACAACACCATCTGTTACAATGGCACAATGGTGACGGTGACAGCCCACTTGCTGTCTACTCAGGATGACCGACGGCAGACTGCCAATGCGTGAGAACGCATGCGCTGTCAAAATAAAAGGCTTGCCGAAGGTCCCAAACAAGTCTAACCTCTGGTACATATTTAAGTCCACCCAAGGGTCTGATGGCTGCAAGAGAAATAATCAAAAACTAAGACGAGTCCGAGGTCCAGACCAGGACCATCTTTTTGATAAGTCAAGGCCTTACTTCTGGTATTCTCACACACTCCCTCCTGTTGGTGAGGGATTTAATTACCATCTATTGATCGGTGCGTGGACATGTTCTTCTGCAGGGGCTTCCGACGACGAAACACGGTCACAGGGATGGTTTCTTTCTTAGCCAAGCCTTTAAGATCCTTGGCATCACTGTTTAATTTAGGGGTCAGGTATCGTATGTCCTCTGCCTGGCTAGAGCTTGACAGCCGCTGCTGTGATCTGCTGCGAGGAGGGGTCTGTGTGGGCAACAGACACACGCTCCAGGAGCATCTGGATGGCTGGAGAGGCTGGCTCAGGGTGGGAGCACAAGTCCATTTGGGAAATGGGTCTTGTCTACCTACGTAATTCTTTTCACAGGCATCGAATCGGTTGTTTGCCTTGGAGTAATGGGTTATGCCAGGAGCTACTAAATGCAAAGTCACCGGTTCAAACCCACCAACTGCTCTGAGGGCGACAACAGAGGCTTTCTGCGCCTATGAAAGGCTGCAGTCCCAGCAGCCCCCAAAGACAGTCCTGCTCTGTCCTGCAGGCTTGACCTGAGCCTGGATCAACGCCACAGCGCTGTGTCTGGTTTTGCAAGACGACACCATTTTCACATTTCAAGCAACAATGAACTATTTCTGTGTCTCTTCCCAGAGCCGTGAGTAGTGCTCACCCAGTGAGCGGCGTCTTAGCGACGTCTCTCTCTCTGCTCGGGATCTATGAGTTCTGCACCCCCAGCTGAGCGAGCGGAGCAGTCGTGGGGCAAGAAGGGGATCGAGCAGGCTTCTGATGGATCCTGCACACGGTGCAGAGCTCTTCCTCCACAGGGCTGTTTATTCAGGAGTGGCGGGGGGTATCGGTAATTAAAAGGGAATCTAGAGCGATAATTACTGGCATTAGTTACTGACTGGGCTAATTTAATAACTGCATTTTCCCTCTGAGCCTCAGAAGGAACCGTTAGTGAAGTGGAAGACTTGCGTGGGCTTTCACAGGGAACAAGCCCGGGATCAGGAAGCAGGTCGGTGAGGGACGCCAGGGTGATGCGTCTAGTCCCAGCGCTCTCCTCCTCGGGGCGGGCTGGGGCGCAGGAAGTCTTGCTCCGGGTCTGGGGGCGGGGGTCTTCCTCAGATGCTGTCTGCTTCTGGCTGCCTGGACATTTCAAAGTGGCTCTGGTTCCATGGCTCGCGGTGAACCCACGGCAGAACCGCCCTTGTGGGGCTCTGAGACGCCAGCTCTTTGTGGGGCCAGCGAGGGCCCTCTTCCTCCCGAGGGGTGGCTGGTGGCTTCCAACTGCTGACCTTGGGCTTCTCACCATGAGGCCACCAGGTCACAGTGAGTCCGTGTCCAGGTGATGGCAGTGAGGCTGGGTTTTGGGTTCCACTCTCCCGACCGTGGTCGGTAAGTTCCTGGGCAGCATCATGGGCAACACCGGCACCTGCTGCCCCCACGTCCTTAAGGCTGGCCTCCTGTGAGGGGGCAGCTCTACCCCAGTCTGCTCTGGTCGCCGTCCAGCTGGAAGGACTTCAGTTTTGACCACTGTACCAGGCGGTGCTCGGAGGTTTCCACTGGCCGTTTCTGCAGTGGTCGGTCATGTGCCTTCTCCCTGGCCAGCTCTGGTCTGAAAGCTCCCCTGAAACCTGTCCTCCCCCTGGGTGTCCCTGGTCTTCAACAGCCGGGTAGTCTGGCTTCCAGCATCACAGCAACACATGGCACAACAGACCAGCGTGCGAAGGGTGAGTGCCTGCATGACCACAGCGGGCCCAGGACGAAGATGGTCTGAGGTCGAGCGCGCCCATGGAGGTGGCCCTGCCCCCGGCGGCCCGCAGCCTGCAGTACAAGAGTGACAGCCCACCTGCCCTCGGACCATCTCCACAACTGCCATGTGGTCTGAGACTCATCTTGGGGTGACTGTCAGTCCATCTCCCTGAGCTCCCCTCAAGTTCAAGGACCCGCTACTCCAGCCGTTGGTCCTGCCTGTCCGTGCGATGAAGGAAGGCAGCCAGAGCCCTGGTCGACAGGGTTTCTTGGGCTGAATTCTGGACGGAGAGGACCAGACCCCTGTGCCCAGCTCTCCTCAGCCTGGTGTTCTGTGGGAGCCTGGCTGGCAGGAGTGACCCTGCTGGCATTTGAAACGCCATCACCCTCGCCTCTGGCGGCGTGGCGCCTCGAGCAGCGCCTGCAGGCTGACAGCAATGCGGCAGCGGGAGTCCCTCCTTGCTGACAAAAGGGAACCGGGGTGTTTGCATCGCTGGAGAGCTGCACCGCGTGGACCAGCCGACCCAAGAGGTCGTGCTCTGTGGGACCAGCACACTGCAGGAGTGACAGGCTCCATCCGGGTGCCCCGCTCTCAGGGGCTGCAGAGGTGGGTGCAGGAGGGCATGGGGGCTACAGAAGTACGCCTGTGAGAGACAGGCGGCTCTCCGTCAATGTTCACCCGTGCAGGGCGGAGACATGGGGACAGGACCTGCCCTGCCGTCCCCTGGGGCCTGTTGACCTTCAGTGGTGCAGGCATAAAAGGAGCAACTAATTAATTCATCAAAAGTAAAGCAATAGCAGCAAGTAACGTAGGACCCCCCCACCCCCCGCTGCCCCCGAGGTTGACTTGCTCCTTGATGCCCTCCACCCCTTTCTCCTTTCCTCCCCCCTGCCCCATGGTGGGGTGCGGGTTGGGGGGGGGGCATAGAAAGGGAGGGAATATGGCCTCATCTACAGGCAGCCCCTGCCCATGATCACATTTGTGATCATGTGGCTGCCAACAGAAGTTGTGGGTTCAAGTCCCCGGAGGGGCCTCAGAGGAAAAGCGTGGCCAACGAAACTCCGATGCCGACAGCCCCAGGAACTCTGGCCCAGACTGCCTTGGGGGGTCTCCACCCCCCTGCACGAGTGCCCAGGGGTGGACCCCGGTGTCCAGGCTCGAGACAGGACACACTGCATTTCTCAAGGTCACACCATTGCCTGTCTACTCTCCACCTGCAGATGGTCTTTGGCTGGGGTTGGGGTGAGGCCTGAGACTGGACCAGGCCCAGGGCTCCCTCCCCAGCGAGCTCAGTCTCTCCGCAGACCGATACTTTAACCTCAGCCCTCTTGCAGGAAGGACTGAGGTGCTGGCTGGGCGGAAACAGGGGCACTGGGTAGATGCCGTGGGCTGGACCTGTGGGCACTCGCCATCTGGCTTCCTGAGCCCCCCCCTGCATTGAGTGGGGGTCTCATCCCATATTCTAAGCTGAGGGCCTGATGGGGGTGGTGTGTTCGGAGCTGTGGAACAGAAGGCTGGCCCCGGGCTCTGCCGCCTGCCCGCAGGCCGTGGGACCTTCAGCAGCTGTGCATGGGGCCGGTCACGGTCCAGTGGTGCCCGGGGGTTTTAATTGGAATGCCCTGTCAGGGGCTTAAATTAAAAATCAAGTACTCAAAGCACCAGTGCCTCTTTGATGACTAAAATTAAAACCTAATTGAATTTTCCTAGGGAAAAATATCTTGTAGAAATTTAATTAAGGAAGTAAAGGACTGGGTTTTTAAAAATAGATGTATATGGTTTTTAATTCAAGGTTATTTGCAAAGCAAATTAGAAGCCAAGGAGGAGGCTCTCTGAGGAGCGGAGAGGATGCCGCCCACCCTGCGCTGCTCTGAGAGAGGGCCCTGCGGTCTGTCGCCTGCGGCTGCTGCCCCCTCTGCCCCTTCCTCTGGCTAGGGCGGGGAAGGCCGGACTACCGGAGGAGAAGGGCCCTCCACCCCAGGCCCCAGTACCCAGCGTGCTTTGCGCTGTCTGAGGCTTGTTTTGCAAGCTCCGCACTAGACAGGATACCCACCCCTCAGTGTCGGCTGCTCGGGGAAGCTGTCCCGGCTGGAGGTGTCGGGCTGCGGGGAGGGGCCCTGTGGGCGAGGCCACTTGACTGCAGGGTGCGTGTGAGTCCTAAGGGTGTCTGAATGGCCTAAGGAGCTGAGTGGCTTATGTAGACAGATGCCACATGGAGCTGCCCAGGGAACTGAAGCAGGGAGACAGAGACAGAGAGACAGGGAGAGGGAGACACACTGAGCAGACAAGGACAGAGAGCTAGGGGTAGACGGAGACAGACAGGTAGACTAAGGGACCATCAGGGAGGGAGCCTGCCCCTCATCAAGGAGCCCTGCCCTGGGATTTGGGGTCCTGAGTGCGGAGGAAACACATCTCTGATCTTGGAGACCCCACCCCGCATCCTGTTTGTCGATGGTAGCAGCAGTTCTGTAGCCGCTAAGTGGAGCCCCCAGCCCCTGCAGCCGTCTCCTGACCGTGTCCTGAGTCACCCCCTTGCTGGCCCCCCCAGCTCCTTGCACCCCTCCAGACAGAATGGGCTGTGGGGAGACCAGCCCCATCGAGGGACCTGCCTCGAGGGAGGTCCTCTCCCACCTGCCGCCATCCGTCCCCGTCCATCTCCACGGCCAGCTGAAGCTTGTCCTCGTGCTCCAGCACACACTTAGAGCTCCGCTCCCGGCCACCGCTCTCCCCAGAAGCCAGGATGCCCTTGTCGGATGCAGGGACCACCCTGGGCCCACTCTGACACCTGACTCTTGTGCGGCGACCCCAGTGAGCTGTCTTGCGTCAGTGAGCTGTCTTGCGTCAGTGAGCTGTCTTGCGTCGAAAGACACCGAGGAAACTGACGTGTGAGTTCCACAAAATCCTCCAACTGAGCCCACGTGGGGGTGGGGCCATCGAGGGGCTCCGACCCCCAGAGACTCAGAGGGAAGTGTCCCTGGGGCTCCAGGCGGTGGGTCAGAGCCACGCCGTGTCCTTACCTACACTATGTCCTTCTCCAGGCACTGGTCTCTCCTGAGGACGTGTCCAAGGGGCATGAGACAAGGTGTGGCATTGTTTCCTGTCAACTCGTTCAGGGGTGGAGTCTAGCCTATCAGTCAGATTGCAGTTTGGTGACCTCGTTTGGAGGTGCCAGAGAGATGAACAGCCCACTGGAGGCCAGACCCTGGTGCTGATTGACATTCCTGCTGACAGGCCCCATGGAGCTGTGCTGATGGAGTCAGAGGCCAGAGCTGGAGGAGCCGCGTGGAGACCCCTGCCCGCGCCGAGATGCTTCCACTGCCACTGGATCCACAGACTTTCCACCCACTGGCCTGTGATCTTCCTGCGTTTGGCATCATTGCATGGCCGTGTGCGTCTGAAGAGGAATTTATAGACTGGGATAGGACATCTGGGCTAATATCGAACTTATGGACTCTCTGTGGACTGGGCTGGGATGTTTTCTTAATGTACAATTAGCTTCATATAAAGTTCTCTTAAACTCATATGTGTATGTCTGGTTCTCTTTCTCTGGTCTACCCAGACTAACAAACCAAGCCTCACCTCTGAGGAATGACATCTGTGGTGACCTCCTTCCCTGGGGGCCTGGGGTCCATCATGCTGAGACGGCCAGTGGCTGCTGGGGTGGGGGAGTTGGGGTGCAGGGGGAGAGCACGGGAGGGACAGGGAGGCTTTTCTGCATGGCACTGGGGGAGCAGTGCAGCCATAGACCTGGCTGGGCTGACCCATCGTCTCGTCCCTGGGAACTCTGCAGGAGCAGGTGCTCTGGGGGATGGCTGGGGTGGAGTTACTAAACCCGGCAGGATCTCCACACAAGAAGAGTGCGTACAGATGGACTCTCAGCTGTGGCCCCATCCCAGGGGACAGCGGGTCAGGCCCGGCCCTCCAAGTCCCCAGGCCTCTGTCCACTGCTCACACAGCGAGGCTTTTTGGGGTGGGCAGTGCTTCTCGAGCCGGCCTGGGAACACTGGGTGTGCAGGGGCGGCCACTGCTCAGCCTCTGTGGAGTTGGAGCTGTGGTGAGGGAGCCTGGGCTCTGTGGTCTTCCCCACAAGACCCAGGGCATAGAATAGACCCCTAGTCACACTTGCTCAAAACCACCAGCGCCATAGGGGGAGGCAGGTCAGCGCTCCGACCCCACAGCTGCGACCCCACAGGGGTCCGGTAGGGGGCACTGTGAGCAGCAGTGGGTGTGGCTACTTTGTTTCTCTTTCTGCCTGGACAAGTCCTGCCACACCCCCGTCCCCAGGGGTGCTGTGGACTGAATCATGGCCTCGCCCCACCAAAGGGGGGGGAGAACACCCCGTCCCCCTGCCGCCCCCCTTCGTCGGTGGCTGTGCCTCTGTCTGTGAATCCGGGTCCTGTGGGAGGTGGGTGGGCTCTACCCGGGCCCCCTCACTGGTGTTTTATCTAAGAGTGGAGCAGGCACGGGTGGGGCCTCCATGTGGGGACAGATGCAGACCAGCTCGGAGCACTGAGACCCCCCAGAGCTGAGGTGGCAAAGCCCACGTGACTCGAAGGCCCCCACAGAGAAAGGATTCCTGTCCTTCAGACACCTGTGGTGGTGGTGGTCGGGGCGAGGGGGGGCGGGCAGTGAGTCACTAGACTCAGGCCCCCATAACCCTGGCTGCTGATGCCCAGGCTCTCCCCAACCCAGGAGATTGCAGCAACTTCCATGGCCAGAGCTCTGGGAGGTCCAGCTGCAGCCTGGAGGGCAGTGATGGAGACAGAGAAGGTCTGTCCACCCCAGGGTCCCAGGAAAGGAGACCCCCTTCCCTCACCCACCTTTGCCTTCCAACCCTCAGACCCACAGAGATGCCCAACCCCTGACCTGGGCTGTGTATGGCAGCTGTGGGGAGAGGTTTGCAGGGGTAGGTGGAACCCATGGGTGCCCAGAGCTTGTGTGTCCCAGGGCAGAGGTCTGTGGACACACATGCAGGTCCCTGGGGATGTGCCAGCGAGTGAGGGCTGACCCTGCCCCTCCGTCTATCATCCGTCTGTCCATCTTTCCATCTGCAGGTCCTGGTAGGCAGCTTGAAGACTTCGGGGAGGCAGTGCAGCTCAGCTGGTGCCATGCCCATCAGGGCCGCTGTCTTTCTCTGGACCCAGAATGTGCTCAACCCTCCCCTAACCTTCCTCCAGACCCAGGAGGCTGGAGGTAGTGTGTGTGGGCAATGGGGAGAGGGGGGGTCAGCAGGTGGTCCCCTCAGTCTCAGCCTGGTTCCAGTGCCAACCAGATCAACCCCTGGGCACTGGTGGGGGCAGGGAGGTTCCCTGTCTCTGAGACCCCATGCCAGTTACGTCCTCTGAACAAACCGGCTTCTCTCCCTCCAGCTTCTCTCCCTCCAGCCTCTGCAGCAGAGGAGCCAGGCTGCCTCGTGACTCCCGCTCTCTCTGCACACAGAGACAGGAGGGACTTTTAAATTAGTGGAGCCTTTTTACAGGGGACATTTGTCAAGGATAATCTTTAATTGCAAATAAAAAATAAGAAAAAAACCTTCTGGAAGCCAGGCGCTTGGAGGGAGGTCTGACAGGGCACAGCTTGCCACCCCCCCCCTTCAGCCCCCACGCATCCTGTCCCAGTCCTCATCCCCCATGCAGGCTGCAGTGTCCCCACCCTGGGTCTCCTGGGGCCAGGCTGAGGTCCCTGGCTTTCGCACACTGGCGCTGTCCAGCAGGGGTGGAGTCGGGCCTGGACGGGGAGAGGCTCACAGGCAGGGAAGCGCTGACCCTTGATCACAGGTAGATTAGTTGCCATGTGGCCACAGAGGTACACAGGCAGAGGGGGAGGTGTGACCCCTGCGTGCCCGGAGGCTGAGGCAGATCTGAGAGGGCTAAGGGGACAGCACCCTACCGGGGACCCCCCGCTGAGCATCTCCCCAACCTGCAGGGTGCGTGCTGAACAGCCCCATCTCATGGGGGCCCCAAGCAGTCCTCCCCTCTGCCACCCTCCCCCCCCACCATCCTGCAGCCCCTGTCCCATGGGACACCAAGCAGCTGCACTGGGACTTCGGGGAGGGTTTCTGCAGTGCCTGCTGCAGCGGTAATAACACCTCTTAAAGTGTGGTAATGAAACCCGCCCACCCGGCCGTAAATCCATAGGATTCGTCCTGCAGAGTGACCTTGGAGGGAAGGCTGAGCCTGCCCGGTGCCAGCCCAAGCCCACTGTCTGCCCAGCAGCCGTGCCATACTGCTTCTCAGGAGCCCTGGTCCTGCGGACTCCTGGACATGTGCTGGGCCACAAGCCCCTCTGGGGCGCTCCTGGTGGAGCCACAGCATTTTCATCGCCCTGGTGACACGTCCGACTGCTCATTGCAAGGTCGGCATTTTGAAACTACGGGCTGCTCCCCAGGAGAGATTGTGAAGGTTTACAGCCACAGACACCCAAGGGGGTCGCTGTGAGTTGGCCCCAACTCCATGGCAGTGGGTTGGTTTCCTTTTGGGGTGTGTGTGTGTGTGTGAGAGAGAGAGAGAGAGACAGAGACAGAGAGAGACAGAGAGAGAAACAGAGAGAGAGACAGAGAGAGACAGAGAGAGAAACAGAGAGAGAGACACAGAGAGAGAGAGAGACAGAGAGAGAAACAGAGAGAGACAGAGAGAGAGAGAGAGAGAGAGAGGAGACAATGAACAAGGAGGCTGAAGGGGAATCAGCGTGTGTGCACGAGGAGCCTGCAGAGTCCGGAAAGGCCCACACAAAGAAGTCAGTCCTGGAATGGCAGGAACAGGGCTCCCCTGTGGTCTCACGTACTTTGCACATGTTGCCAGGAGAGACCAGTCCCTGGAGAAGGACAGCGTGGCCATGTGAGTCATCGGACAGGAGACCCAGGGACCGCCCACTCTGCCCATGGGGCGGTATGCATCAGAATGGCTGCTGTGTATCTGATTAGACTGCGGAGCACACAGCAGGCTTCTCCTTTGTCAGCTTGGGGGGTTCCACTTGGGAGAGCCCAGGGGAGCCCCCACAAGCCTCTCTCCTGACATGGGGCCAGGCCCTGGGCTCCTGGAGTGGGGGGCTCAGCCCCTGCTGGAGACTAAGAGGCCGGCAGGTGAGGTGGCCTTGCCCCAGGGCTCTGTTTACAGAGAGCCCCTCCTGGGCACTTGCAGGGCTGTTTAAGTGAATGGAGGAAGCACCGGGTTTAATGTATTACAGGAGCTTAATTGTACTTTTATTGCTCATTACATTTCGAGTTAATTACATAGCAACCAGGTTTGTGCTTTATGATACTGCCACTAAATCTGCAGGAGCTGTGCTGTCAACCCTGGCACAGCCGGGCCCTGGCTCAGGCGCACCCCCCTGCCCCCGGGGTCCCCGGTCGGTTGCTCTCTGCTCCCAGCCTTCCCTGTGGGCATCACGGTGGGCACACCTGAGGCTCCTGGTCACTCCCTCCAGGCCCAGAGGGGGACCAACGGGGCCCAGCCCTATGTCTCCTGAGAACCACCTGCCGGGGGCGGGGCTCAGTGTCCATCCTGGGGAGGGGGCCAGGGAAGAGGACAATGGAGGTGCGGGAGTGTCAGAGCACAAGAGGACAGTGGTGACTGAAGAGCACCCCACCCCACTGCACCCTTGGCCCAAGCGCATTGCTTTGCATTTAAATCCGTCAGACGTCTCTAGACACCCACAGGGACATCTCTCTCCCTGGCTGCCCCTGTGCCCTTCTTTGTCTCCTCTCTCCCTCTATATGTGGATGGAGAGACCGAGAAGAGACACAGAGGCACAACCAAGATATAGAGTCAGAGAGACAGATACACACACTGTTTCCGTCTATAAAGCGATACGTGGAGTGTATACATGTGTGTCTCTGTTAGACAGGGACAAGCAGAGACAGAGACACAATTGCTGCCCTTGTTCTCAGTGCCATCCAGTCAGTGCTGACCGGAGTGACCTCAGCACAACAACACAACAGGGCTCGGTGCTGTACCAGCCTCACAATTGTTTCCATGCTGAGTCCATGGCGGGGCGGGGCGTTATGCACAGTGAAAGATACCATGGCTCCCTCTCGATGTCTATGTCAAGAAACAAGAGGTGCATAGATAGAGGAACTGGCTCAGGAAGTTGTGGGGCTCACCAACATGACAGGTAGGTCAGATGTTAGACTAGGGGTTTCTGCACGCCTGCGTGCCCACATCCCTAGGTCAGGTGACGGGGATTCATGCTGAGTTGAGCAGAGGGAGGAGGAGAGGGAGAGGGGACAGGAGAGACCTGAGCATGTATTTTTGACCTGAAGGCAGGCCACGCCCCAGGTACTCCCCTCTAGCTGATTGATTGGCTAATGACATTAGATTATTGCATTACAGAATATGATTATATTACATTATGCTGTGGAACAGCCATTAGAGTAGGGGTTGAGCCAATTCAAACCGGTTCTTCATGTCTGACGCAGCGAAATCTGAGCAGACTCCAGTGGTGACATGTGGGACTCTCAAAGGAGGGCCCAGGTGGCAGGGAGACCAGAGGACGGTGGATGGGGACAGGAGACAGTGGAGGGGCCCAAGGCAAGAGACTGGGCGATCGCCAGGGCTGGGAGAGCAACAGACTTTGAGGTGGAGAGGTCCCAGGGTCTCTGAGCCGGGCACTGCTGTTTGTGACTCTGCAGTTTCAGAGATTTGGCTGCTGAGCAACACATCTGGTGCCCTGTTTTCTACAGGAGACGGTGCTGTGAGCAGTGGCTCTGCTGTCCTTTCCTGTCCAACATGTCATTCCGGCACACACACTACAAACCCGCACCCAGGGGGAGCCCTGCGTTAGACCCTGGGGGCCATGTTCACCCCCGGGATACCATGAGCCACCTACAGCCTCTCACGGCACCTGCTGTCCCAATGGCCCCACTGCTGTAGCTCGGGCTGCAGCTGTGCCTAGAGGTCCGGCACCCTCCCTGTGGACCACACCCATGGTCCCACCCACTGCCCTGTAACCCTGCCCAGGGCTCCAGCCATGTGACCCACACCCCTTAACAGGCGCCCACATCCGTGGGACCCCATCCAAGGCAGTCCCCCTTCTTACCTGACTGCAGGTGCAACTTGCCCTGCCTGGGCCAGAGCTGGTACCTGGACTTTCCTGGTGCTGTTTCAGCCAAAGGCATAGACCAGGTTGACTGGAGAAGTTCCAGGTTTGTTCTGCACGAGGCAGGCAGGAGGAAGCCTCCAAGCTGTGAGCACCAAGCAAGGTATAGCCCCTCCGTCAGGTGGGTTAAAGGTTAGAGAGGTGATCAAAGGTTGGCTACAATGAACTTGGGGTCTGGCTCACCTGGACGGGAGGCAGCTAGGGCCTGCTGCTCCCTGAAGTTGCAGGCTCTGTTGCTTACCCAATGCCCCCTTGTTCAGAAAGATGTGTGTGCCTGTACTTGCTGAATTAGAACATCCTTCCTAATGTACTTTAAAAGGGAGTTTTCCTGGAAAGGGGCGGGGGCTATTAATTTCCAGTGTTTGATTCACAGCGCCCCTCTCTTACCTCCTCTGTTAGACTGCCCTCACCTCCCGGCCCCGGGCAGAACTGCGACACTTAGCTGCAGCTCTCATCTGTGTGTGTGTATGTGTGTGCGTGCTGCTCCTGGCACGTGTGTGTGCATGCATTTATTGGAGTGTGTCTGAGCCCCAGCAGCTGGATGGACCCTGAATGCACACCTCCCACTGCTGGCCCATCAGGCACCCAGGGCTTTGGCATCCAGCGTCAGACTTGGTTGGGCCGAGACCAGAGCAGCTCCCAGTCCCTCCCCAGGTGGTCCTTGATCGCTGCAGGGGGGCTGGGGTGGGGTCAGCCTGCAGTTAGGTAGGCATCCCACCTGATCCCAGAGGCCCCATGAAGGCCCCCACCACCAACCCCTGGGACTCTGGAACACATTGCAGATTCAAGGACCCCCACTGTGCCCATTTCTCCCTTGGATCCACAATCCCAGAGGGGCAGGCCAGCTGCTGAGGGCCACTTCAAGCCTTGCAGAGACTGGTTGTCGCCAGGGAGGTCCAACCACTGCAGAATAACCGGCCTCCAGGACCGGTGCCTGGTGGGAGGGTGATGCACAAGGCTGCTAGCTGCAAGGTGAGCCCTGCGAAACCACCAGCCGCTGCACAGGAGAAAGACGAGGCTTGCCACTCCTGAAGAGTCACAGGACCATTCCTGTCCTACAGGGTCTCTGTGGGTCGGCATCGACTCGATGGCAGCGAGGGTGCATGTCTGAGGTCAAAGGCGGCACTGCCCCCAGGACAGGCGCAGAGGTTGGTGAGCGCAAAACCGGTCTGCTCCATAACCTTCCCCTGACCGAGTAGTCAGGAGAAAAGCCAAGCAGCAAAGATGCCGCTCAGACCTGACCCGAGCCCCGGCGTTTCCCACAGCCTCCCGTGGGTGCCCGAGCGAGCCCGAGTGGCCGATGCCTCTGAGGGAGCGGGAGAAGCCGAAGAACCCCAGCCAGACACTCTCAGAGGCAGGGAGCGTGAGACTTCATCCCCGCCCCCGGAGGGCGTCAAGCTTGGGGACTTGGAGGAGCGGACCCAGTGGCTGCAGGGCTGGACTCAGTCATACCAGCAGTGGAGGGGATGGCTCGGTCCTGTTGGACATCAGGTCACCTGTGAGCAGGTACCTTCTCAACCGTACCTAACAGCTGCGAGGGCCTGTGGGTGCGGGGGCTGCTCAGGTCCAGGGTGAGGGACAGGGGGCTCTGCTGTGCTCACCGGGCTGGGTCTGGCCAGGCTGCCTCCATCCTCTCCTGAGTCCATGGTGGGACTTGACCCGGGCACCAGCGGCACTTGGCAGGTGGTGCCTCCCAGACCCTTCATTGTTAAGGGTGGATCAGGCATGGAACCCCAGCCAGTGCTGCCTTTAGACAACACTGTCCTCACCATTACTGCGCAGGCGAACTGGGTCAGCCCTGGGCTCCATGGGCTGCACCGTGAAACCACTGGGTTCTGTGGGCTGCACGGTGTAGCAGACACCGAGCTCCATGTAACTGGATGCCGGGCTCTGTGTAGCTGGATGCTGAAGCTGGGATGTTCCAGAATCAATTGCCTGTAGTCAGCGAGGCCACCTGCGTGGGAACTGGGGCTGTGTGAGGTCAAGACGTGTGGTGTCAGGGGAGAGAGTTTATTGAAAAGCAGAATGAAATTTATACTCGCTGCCACCTTGTGCCTTGGGGGCGGCAGCCCAAGCTGCTGGGTCAGGGGTGGCATTTGCATCTTGGTTTTGCTGGCCAGTAGGAAGTCCACATCGCCTGCGGGATTTGCCGCCCCTCGGCGTCTCCCTGACCACCCCAGGTGCTCTCTGTTCCACAGGGACCCTCTGGAAAGGGCTCAGCTGTGGCTGCAGGCGCCCTCGGCCTATTGCACAGAGAGGCCGCAGCCCTGTGCACAGGGGTGCTGTCTGGTAAGCATAGAACTACCAACCACGAGGTCAGTGGTCTGAATCCACCAGCAGACAGATGAGGCTGTCTGCCCACCAAGAGTCCGTGAGCCAGCGCCGCCTTGTGGGCGGGGTTTTTGCTCCATTCTGGACCGTCTGTGGGAGCTCTCTGCCTCTCGTTCGCTGGCTGACCTTGCTGCCCGCCGTGGTGCTCCAGCATGACTCGGCCTTTCACTTGCTGCACCTTTCCCTTTCCTGACTTTCACCTTTTTCCTTGGGAATTAGGTGACAGTTCACAGAGCAGGCCACACTTTGACACATGTCCTGACTCCTCCACACACGCTCCACGGCCCCCTCCATCCATCCCCCGTTTCTTGGCTTCCACAGGTTCCCTGCAGTGAATTTGGTTCCACTCTTTCTCTCACTCCACCCACGATGGGGCAGTCGGTGGTGCATGATTCCTTAGCAGTTGAATTTCTTCGTTGTCTCGAGGTGGAACCTGTCACGACTTCTCCTCTGTGATTTGTTCTTCTAGTCTCTGGTTTGAGAAACCCTCTTCTTTCCTGTAGTTTGGGGTTTGTCTCCAAGTATGGCATGAGGTTGGGATTCCCTCTCAGTGTCTTTATGAGAGCAGGCAGGCTGCCCTTACCAAGCACCTTGTTCCTTCACATCGATGCGGCCGCGGGCTCTGCCATCAGTCATCGGCCGAGGGACACTAGCCGGTGAGCATTCTCTTTGTCGTCTGCTGTGACTTCAACTGTGTCTCCCTGAGATGTTGTCGCAGGGTGTCCTCGAGTGGGTGCAGACTATGGAGACCCCACTGCACGGTCCGCACCTCCCTCCTAGTTATGCTTGCGTTTGAACCCTTTGCGGCAGCCAAGGTGTCCGCCCATCCTGCCGAGGCTTCCGAGCACGCACTCTTCCTCCAGGGTCCGACAAGACCTCACACGTGCGGGAGAGAGACGCAGCCCCCCCCTCCCTCTGGGAGCACGCTGGCTGGGCTTCCTCCAGGACCGACCTGCTGCTTCTCTTGGCAGTCCGTGCTACCTTTAGCACCATTTGCCAGCAGCCAGACCTCAGACCTGTTGGGCTCTCTTTACTCTTCCTGGTTCAGTGCTCAGCTTTGACAGGCAAGGAGGCAAAGGGAAATTCCATGGCTTGTGGCTGGCACACCCCGGGCAGCAAGCGAGCCCCATTGCTCTCAACAGCAGTGGAGGGAGCCACTTGATTGCTGACACTGCTCCCAGGAGCATTGCTGGTGGCTCCGCACAAGGTGAGCTCCTTGACAACTTCAGTCTTTCCCACGTATCATGATGGTCCCTCTGGGTCCTGTTGTGCAGACTCGGTTTTCTTCACACTGCATTGTAATCCACGCAGCGGGCCGCAACCTTGGCTCTCCCCCGGCACCCTCTTCACCGCCGCTGGGTCGACGTCGACCTATGGCGACTGGGTTAGTCTGGGTAGAAAAGAAAAACAAATCCATAGAAACTCCTATGTGTGTAAGAAAGAGATTGAGCATTGAGAAAACGTCCAGCCTTGTCCAGATCAAGCCCATAAGTCCGATCCTAGCCCACATGCCCGGCTGCAATCTACAAAGTCCTTCAGACTAACGAAACACATTCCATGGTGTCCAAAGCAGGGCGATCACAAACCAGTGACTGTGAAGCCTTTGGATCTCGCGGTGGCATCAGCATCTCGGCGCTGGCAGGCGTCTCCATGTGGGCCAGGGTTCTGGCTGCATCAGGGTAGGTCCACGTGGCTTCTCCTCAGGGAGGTCTCACTGGGAGCGAGCCTTGTCAGGCGAGTCTCTCAGGCAGTGAGTGTTGTCAGTAGAAGGTCTTCAAGGAAGTGAACTGAGAGAAAGAGTGTCTTCGCCTCCAAGAAGGAATTATCACATTTCCCAGAATGCTCAGGAGGCGGCCATGCCCACACAGAGGTCTCATTGGCTATCTCCAGATTGACAGCTAGACTCCACCCCTACACTCTTCATCCTCAAATGGACTCCAGATTAGGTGACGGCCACAGTGACCCCTAGGGCAGACTAGAACAGCCCACGGGCGTCTATGAGATGGTTATGCTTTAGGGGAATAGAAAGCCTCTTTGTTCTCCCAGGGAGCGGTTGGTGGCTTCAGACTGCTGACCTTATGGTTACCAGCAACAAGGGTAACCCACCGCTCCCCCTAAAATGGGTGCTGTCGATCCTGACCTCGGTGGATGCCAGGCTGTCTTTGTCACATTCGTTAAGGAGGAGGAGGATAGAGTAGGCTGTGCCTTGAGACAATTTCTTACAAGACTAAAGCAGAGACCGGGCTGAGCGTGGGAGGAGATGAGGCAGGCCACACAGAAACCGCCAAGGGCGCAGGAAACTAGCCGCAGAGGCCAGAGTCCCCCCCCAGAGCCAGCAGAGAGCACGCGTCTGCTTGTGAAAGCCCTCCCCAGTGGTGGTGGTGGTGACGGGGTGGCAGCGGTCTCAGGGACCAAGCGCTCAGTGCCAGACCATCGCCACCAAGCGAGGGTCACGGGCATCTTCACGCTTCCTGGCACACCCTTCTGTAGTCTGTGACACGTGCACCAGAAATGTCGGAAACGGCGCGAGAAAGGCCAGCGTGTGAGGCACGCTGCCTGACCCCGCGCTGGGAGAATGGCCCCTGCCGCAGCTTCCCGTTTGCAGACAATGCAGCTGCCAGGGTGCACAGAAGCTTTGACAGACACAGCGAGGGGCGCCTGCGGCCTGGCCCCTCCCACCGAGACCCAGCCCCGCCCACAGTGGGCGGCCTCCGCCCTCTGAGCGCCATCCTTGGCTTGACTCTCCTGCAGCTCCTTCTCGGCCTCCCTAGGCCGTCCCGCCCTCCGTGGCCTCCCCTCTCGTGCTCACAGTTTCAGATCCGTTTGGAAAGCTCCCCACAAAGGACCCTTGGCCACCTAGCTCTGCTGGGGGCAGCTGACGGCCGCTCTCCCTGCATCTCGGGCCCTTCCATCGCCTCCCACCGTGGTCTCGGGTCTCGCGGGCTCCACACCCCTGCACGCGCTGCGTTCCTCACCCGCAGGCACATGTGACTTTGGGATACCGGGTTCCAACGCCGACCGTGAACTCTCGGGTCAGTCGGAATCATCGCTGATCCACACTCAAAGTCGGCTGCGTCTCCCGCATTCCTGGACGACTGGGCTCTGCCGGGCCCCAGGCGAGGTGGGCAGGCAGCTGGGAAGAGAGGCAGAGACCTTCAGACCGCAGCTTTGACAACTGTGCATGTGATTTACCGCCGTTTTTCAAAATCAAGGAATAACCACTAAGAGATGGTAAATAGCATCCAGCCCAATAAAAATGAAATATAAGGAAGGAAAAGAGCTTCCATTCAAATCAAGAATATAAAGAGAGGGAGAGGGAGGAGAGAATGAAGACCAGCAGAGTCACAGCAGAAGCTGGCATGTCCGTCAAGGCAGTGAGGTGGTTCCTGCAGTGCCACCTGTGGTCAGGACATCTGCGCTTAGCTCCTCGTGGTGAGAGGCCCCGGCCCACTGTCCCTGGGGGACCAGTGTCCTGGCTTGAAGGGGCTGCGGGCTTCATGAGAGGTGGGCCAGGCATTCCCTGGAGAGCCAGGTAAGCACCATTGTAGAGAGTCCAATGACCTGACTGGCAGTCATCGAATGAACTGACCGCTCCATCCAGTTAGGACAGCCTGGGTCCATTTAGAGCTGCCCTGTCCGTTCCAGACCAGGGAGAGGCCACGTTTGGCTGAGGCTGAGGTGGAAGGCAGCGCTCTGTTTCCTTGGGCTACCCTGGGACTCTGGGGAGGGGGGGCGGTGCTTACAGTGAAAAGACCCCATCGCTGTGGGGGTGAAGGCTGGAATGTTCCCTCTCTGTGGTCTAGGCTGGGACCCTCGGGGATCACTTCCTCCAGGGGGCCTGTCCCCTGCCCCTGCTTTGGACCCAGTGCCAGGCCAGCAGGAGCTCATGCCACCCCTCCTCACTTCCTGGACCTGTCAGGAAGCCACCACCCCAACGCAGTGGCCTCAACGCATGGTCTGCCCAGGAGCCAAGGGAC
>PVJH01015811.1:0-52380 GCA_004026705.1 Nesogale talazaci
TCGGCTTATCCATTCCTTCCCCTCTTCCCCTGGTCTTTCCTCCCCTCCAACCCTCAATAGTTTATACATTGTTATTGTTCTGTCATATCGTACACTGCCCGACCTCTCCCCCAACCCACTCCTTTGATGCCCGTCCTTCAAATAAGAGCTTGTGTATATATCCTTGCTGTTGGTTCCGTCTCTCTACCCCCCCTTCCCTCCACCCTTCCAGCATCTCCACTCTAACCATTGGCCCGCAGGGGCCCATCCATCCTGGTTTCCCCATATCTCCAGCTCCCCTCTATGCCAGTGTGACTTCTCCAGTCCATCTGGATTTGCAAGGTAGAGTTGGGACCATGATGGTTGGGGGACAGGGAGGAAGGCTTCAGGAATCAGAGGAAACTTGTATGCATCATCACTGCCTGGCTGCCCCCCGACTGGTCTGTCTCCCCCGTGTCTCCCCTGTAAAAGGGTGACCAATTACCCACCAGTGGGCCTTAGGTCCCCACCGCGCTCTCCCCCTCCTATGTAATGATGTGATGCTTGTTCTTTGGTGCTCGATATCTGCTCCCTTCGGCGCACACGCATGCTGGTGTGCTTCCTGCATGTGGACTTTGCTGTTTCTGTGCTGAATGGTGACTCGATTATCTTCAAGTCTTTGAGATTCCAGGCATTCAATCATTTGTTAGCTGGGTACCATCATTTCTTCTACTTTGTTTGCCTTTGTATCCAAGCGATATCGGGAGTCAGTTGGTCCATTGATTTTGATTTTTGTCCTTTGATACCTGATTGTTTCAGCACCTCATGATCGCACAGGTAAGTGGCCTTCTTTTATGGTGGGTTTTGTTGCTTCTGAGCTAGATGGCTGCTTGTTTGTGCTCAAGCCTTTAAGACCCCGGATGCTCTAGCTTTTGATAGCTGGGTCCTTCTGCTTTCTTCACCACCCTTGCTCATGTTCTTACATGTCCTCAATTGGTACATTGGGGATGTGTGCACACAGTGATATAAGAAGGCTTTTTTTTTAATATAAAAATTCTAACTTTGAACAAAGTATCTAAGGCTGGACAAACCATCTAGTCTGTCGATAGTTTTATGATAAAATGCTGGGTCTCATTTTCAGCTTTTGAAAATTCCCATGCCAGGTGGCATAAGTCACTTAATCCACAGCACTTTCTAACTGGCAGACAAAGAAATAACCATTTTTAAAGCTTAATGCATACAGGAGACAAAAAAATAATACAGACGGGTCTTGAGAAAGCTTGGGAATTGGAAACTCAGCCCTGATGGTGTCGTGAGTTCCACGGTGGGCTGATATATGCCAAGTCCAAAGTTCAAATCCACCAGCTGCTGCAGAGAGGAGGCTTTCTGCCCCCTGCCATAAAGGGTTACAGTCCCAGAAACCCACAGGGGCAGTTCTTCCTGCCTTGCAGGGTCTCTGTGAGGGCAGAACTTGGGAGTGAGGAAGGTTAAACAAGAGTCTGGACAGATGAATTGTTTGAAGAAAAGCTGGGTTGCTAAATTAAAATGCTAAGTAGGTTGTGCGAATGTGAGTAATTACGTAGGTATAAGAAAGAAAGCCCTGTCTTTGGGGTGCCCGGTGGGGAAAGACTCCGATCTCAAGTTCACAGACACAGTGCACGCACACACACACACACACACACTTTATTTGTTCCAGGGTGGGCAGGTTGCGGCCTCAGAACCTTGTGCTCCCCCCATCTGATCGGGGTGGCGGCTCCGGTCCTGTCTGCTCCCCTCCCCTCCTCCTCCCAGGGCCGGGGTCTCTGCCGGAAAGTTCCCCAGCCGGCCCCCGCCCCCGCACACTGACAGCCGCCACAGCGCCCTCTCCGTCGGCAGGCCTCGGTGTCATTTGAAGTTGCAGCTGCTGGCCAATCGGTGTGGCCCGTGCCGCTGACATCACTCCCGGCCAGTTCCCTCCAGCTGCAGAGCGCTCCAGTTTGCCTTTTTTTTTTAAACTAAAATGGAGGCTGGTTTCTTGCCTTGAGGAGTGCACAGCCCTGCGTGCTGGACTCTAGATGTTGACATGTAACAAGGCCGGCAGCAGGATGGTGGTGGACGCAGCCAACTCCAACGGGCCCTTCCAGCCCGTGGCCCTGCTGCACATCCGAGGTGAGTTCCCGCGGCCCGGCCTCGGAGCCGCCCCGGCCGCTTAATAAATGGCTATTGTGCTGCCCGAGAGGAAAGCAGGAAGTCCCAGCCGGCAGGACGCGCTCCGGAGGGCCTGGGCCCCCGGGCGGGACACGCGGGGGGGTTGGGGCGAGCTGGCCTTTGCCGGAGTCCCCGGCGAATTTGAGACGGGAACCCGGCCTTTCGGGCTTCGTTCAAAGCTGGTTTTTCTGCTTTCGGCTGCCTCCCATCCCCCTTCCTTCGGGCGGTGCTGATGTCAGAGGATGTGAAGTCAGTCACTGCCCGGGGAAGGCATTGGGTGGGGTGGCGAGAGGCGGGCGCAGAGTGGCTGCTACATGCCTGTCGCCCTGGCCCCGCACTGGCTCCTCGGCACCTGGAGCCCAGGCTGGGAACCTCCCAAGTGGACCGGGAGAGCCGCCTGCAAGGGTAACCTCTCTCCCGGCCTCGGAGCACGCCGCAGCGGCGGGCTCACCTTGGGGAGCACGGACTCCATTGTGGGCGCTCGTCTCGGGGGCGTTGGGGAATACTGCCACCCAGTAGCCTCTGGCACAGCCGCTGGACGTGCGAATAATTCCGGGTGGCAACAAGTTTCCCACATCTGCAGCAAAGATCGCTTCTCCATACCGTCATAGCGCCTCTTCCCTGGTTCCCACCTCCAACGTCCCCCTGAAAAGGCAACCCCTTCAGTCGCTGGCAGGCAGACGTATCAGTGGACCTGCCGGCACCAAGGTGCTGTGCCGCTGGGTTTTTCACGTGCAGTGGGAGTGCTGTGCTCCCTGGCACCTGGCGGAGCCCGAATGTGGACAGGAAGCCTCTCGGCTGTGCCCCAGCAGAGCCCGGCTGGAGGCAGCACTGGGAAGGTTTCTGTTTGACTAATGGCCAGTGTGAGTGAGACGCCGGGCCTCGGCGTCTCAGGCTGTCCCCAGGAAAGAGGAAGGGGTGCAGACACCCATCGGGCCAGCTGCCTGGCCTCTGCAGACCCTCCTTCGTGCAGCTGGTGGACGACACGAGCTGCCTGTGGTGTCCAGAGCCCTGGTGGCACTGGGGGTGGGGTGCTGGGCTGGTAGCCACAAGGTCGGCGGCTCCGAGGGAGAAAGACCAGGCTGGCTGCTCCTGTAAAGATTTCCACTCTGAGAAACCCTATCCAGGGTGACTGAGCCCACATCAAGCTGACGACGGCAGTGGGTTTTTCCGTGGGTGTGTGGTGCGGGCCCCGGGATTGAACAAGTGCTAGCTAGCTACAGGTGGCCTTGAGGGGTGGCAGGACTGGAAACCACAGTGGGAGAAGAACATGTCATTGCCTCTAGGTCTGAGTCAAACCGTGACCTGCCAGGCAGCAGGAAGAGTCTCCTTCCCGTTGAGATGTCTGGCCACGGACAAGCAACCTGGCTGGTTTGGGGTTGGCTGTTTGGCTTTTTGTTTGTTTTGTTTTTGTTTTTCGGTTGGTGAGCTCTTTCTCTGACTTTATTAGACAGTCAACATACTAGTCATTTTTTTAACCATTTATTCTGAAAAAGCACCGACTTAATTTTATCTTAAGCCACGTTGGTTTCGTTGGTTTTCAATCCTTCCACCTTATTAAGGTCGGTCGGGGGAGTGTCTGCCGTTGTGGGGTGATTGTGGAGGAGAAAGCAGTGGCGTACTCATCTGGAAGGCGACTTTGAGAACGGGTCACCGGCAGGAGCCTCACCTGGCTGACTGCTAACTCAAAGGGCAGGGGAACCTCTGACTTCACAGCTTTAAGAAGACTCCCTGCGTGTGAGTCAATGCCGACTCACAGTGAGCCTATAGGACGAGCTAGAACTGCCCCTCCGGTTTCTGAGAGTGCCGATCTCTGCGGGAGTGGAAAGCCTCGTCTCTGTCCCAAGGAGTGGCTGGTGCTTTCGAACTGCTGGCCTTGCAGTTAGCAAAGTAACATGTAACCACAGTGCCACCAGCTTGAAGGACACGTTACTGTGTGTGAGGACTGCAGGAAGGTGACCAGCCTTCGAGTGACTCCTGGTGCTTTCCTCCGGCTTCTCCGTGGTGGCACAACCCATTCAGCAGCTGCTAAGCACCGGCCGTTGAAGATCATGAAGGTTGCCGCGGATATCAGCCCCTGGCCCGTGGGAATGCTGGAAGCAGGGCCTACAGCAGTGACTGAGAAAGGACAGGTCTGGTGAGCTCTGCCCACCACTCTGAGGGGCACTGGGGGGACCGTGTCATGGAGGGGCAGTAGGAGAATCCTACACAGAAAGACAAAACCACTTGCCAGGATACAGTGCAGCCAGAATCCAAATCCAGACTGGTATTTCAGATCTTCCTGTAAAAACCCAGGGCCCATGACCCATGTCACAAGTGACCCAGTCCACACCACCGAGCTCCAGGCCGTATCCTAACTCGAACCACAGCCTATTGGGTATGTGTGAGTGAAAATCCAAGGAGGCAGATGTAGGCAGACCCTGCAGTCAAGTGGTTGTCCCTACCGATCAAGTCGTGAGTAGCAACGTTACGTTGATACCTACCACGTTGTGGTTTATTACAGGGCTCTGGTGGCATATTGCTTCTGCCTTGGCCTGCCAGCCACAGGTCAGCCGTTCAAAACCACCCGCTGCTTCCAGGGAGAGCGTCAAGGCCCTCTACTCTCAGAACCCCAGAGACAGTTCTGCCTTGTCTTACAGGGGTGCATGAGTGAGGTAGTCTATTGCATGAGCAGTGGCATTCTGAAAGAGTTTAAAATACCCGAGAATGACCGAAGCGTGGCACAGAGACACAAAGCAAAGGAAGCTTTGCCTGCTGTTGGGAAAATGGTGCCTTGCCCAGTGCCGGGTTGCCGCAAGCCTTCAATTTGTAGAAAACTCCGTGTTTGGGAACAGCACCACAGACCGGGCAGATAGAATCATTCTGCTGATTAGTATTCCCAGTGTTTCCCCACGGTCAGCATTTCCCATCGGGATGGTTTTTCTTTGGGGTAAAGAATAGAAAAGGCGGGTTGATAGTTCAGAAGGTAGGTCTGGAGCTGGGTAGAGCCCGTCACCTGGAACCAGGCAGCTGTGGATTTTGTGCCACCACTTCGCGGACAGACGGCGCTGCTTCCTCCTGCTGTCCTGGGGTCTGGGTGAGTCAGAGCCGACGCTGGCCCCACACAACAGCTCTGTCAGTGAGCCCTGTGCTCCTGGTGCTGCCTGGGACGACTGGGGGCCCAGGGAGGTTCCTGTCTGTGCTGTGCCACGGAGGACCCCGATCTCTAGTCACAGACAGAGACCATTCCAGACCAAGCTTGTCAAGCACTTTCTGCAGACCGTCAGCAGGCAAGTAGTTTGGGCCCTGTAGTAGAAGGCCCCGAGAGCAGACGGGACTGTCCCAAAGAACTCTCCAGGAACAGAAACAGGCTCCTGGCCCATAGTCTGCCAGCTCCTCATCCAGACCCTCTGGTGACTTTTTGATGACCTCTTAGAATCACGACATCCACCCCAGGCGGGCCGGCTAGCAGCCATAGCGTATCCTTCTCTCCATCTGTGCGCGTGCCAAGACCAGTGTAACACTGAGAGCGGGCCCTGCTCTCCCACCATGGGCACACCCTTGCCTCAGGGGTAGAGTCCCAGGATGAACCTGGCAGGACGGGGAAGCCAGCTGCCTTCAGGCTTTCCCTGGCTCTCCCCTCGCCTCAGAAAGAGGGGCGGCTGCTCTCCTGGTCAACCTCGTTGTTGAGTCTGTTTATGGAAGACAGCAGGAGCTGTGACCCGTTGGGGCGGGAAGCAGATTGTTCTTTTTCTGAAAACCCTTTTTCCTAGGAAGGGAAGGTCTCATTCCAGACACACTGCTTCCCCGTGAGTGTGTCTCGTGTCACTAATTCGTTGGAAGTCTTCCCCATGCCGCCAACACATAAATTAAAGCATGGGAGAGGCCAGGGTGGGAGTCAGGCCCCTGACTCATGCCCCGAGGAGCACTGACAAAAGGATCCCACAGTGCTGCGGTGGGGTCCCTCACTCTGGAACCCACCTGCAAAGAGCGTGCAGACGCCCCTCAGCCCTGCATTCCCCTCGCTCCCGACAAGGAGAAGGAAGATGTCTGTGCGATGGTGGGGCGTGGCCTCCCCCCAAGGATGCGTGCCCGGTGAGCATCCTCTCAACTGAAGGTGTGCCCATGGCCGGCCTCGGGTGGCCGGGTAGCAGACCCTTCACCTTCACCGACTGGGGGTGGTTGGCTCTTCGACCGATGGTGGCATGAGGACTGTAACCAGAGCAACAGGTCTCTCCCCGGGGACAGGCCGGTGTTCTGTGTCAGAGCACCTTGCGTAAGCGAGCCTTCTCAGGAACCCGGTGTCACCCCAGCTCAGGTGGCTTCTGATCACCACTTCTGCTGGGCAGCCAAGGCCAGCCCCTAGAAAGCTGTTGGAGCAAGGTGTGCCGGAGCAGGGGCACACAGTGTGGGTCAGTAGAACTTGTGCTGTCCTGCTGAACTTGTACATCAAGACACCCAGGCTCCCGGTCACCCCCGGGGGTTCCCAATTGCCCGGGTCCACACACACTGGCCAGTGTTGCCAGAGACATATGGGGCTTCTCCTTCCAAAGTGCAGAGTTGGTCCGTCCATCTCCACCCACCTGCCTTGGTTACCTGGCCACTACCCACCCATGCTCACTGACTGACCTCTTGTTTCTACCTTCAGGGTTTCTGTTTCGTATGGGCATGCCAGTGTAGGCTTTCGTGGGGGGAGAGGGGGGAGCCTCAGCTTCAAGGCCCAGCAGGTGGTTCAAAGGACCATATGTGGGGCCTGCCCCAGACTCTCCCTCCCTAGTGTCTCCAGCTTGCTTCCTGAAGTTCCTATCGCCTCCCCAAGCCATGAGCATTCTGAGGACAGTCCAATTCAACATGCCATCTCTCATGATCTCTGGTGTCCGCCCTGACGTGTGAGCCAGGGGTCAGTGCTGGGACTCGGGCAGCCAGGTGGTGTGGTGTGTTCAGCGCACAGGAACTAGTGCATGGTCCGCACAGGAAGTCCTCTGTCCTGCGGTCAGATTGGAAAGATCACCCCCAGGCGGAGGCAGGTGGAGAGGCTCCAGGAATATGGTCAGTCGGTTCTCTCTCTTGTCATCACTGCAAGTCAGCCTCCAACTCATGGTCATTTCCTTGGGTTGTTTTTTCAGTAGATTGCCAGGTGTCTGTCTGTCTGTCTCTCTCTGTCTCTCTGTCTCTCTCTCTCTGTCTCTCTCTCTCTCTCTCTCTCTCTCTCTCTCTCTCTCTCTCTCTGCCGGATCGTAAGCAGGAAGCCCCATTGAAAGCTGCCCACCACCCCAGCAGCATGCCAGCCTACGCTGACCATGCTCGGGGGAATTATACCACCAGCCCCGCTGCCCCCTAAGGTGTTGGCGGGAAAAAGCCTTCACTTTCCATCCTGGAGCGCCCGGGACTGAAGTGTGCCCCACGAGCCACTACGAAGAGTACAAGTGGCGGCCGATTTGGTTTAGGCCCTGGAGCTACTCAAGTGCAAACCTTTGTAGTTCTTAAGCCAGACTAAGGCAGTATGGCAGTCAAATGCAGTGAGTGGGTCTAGAGCCGGTCATCAGTCTTAAAAAACAACACGTTAGCAAAGACGTTCGTGGGACGGTTGGGGAAGTTCCATACAGAGTGCTGTTGGGAGCTGTGGAACGACAGCCCCCAGTTATAGGTGCAGCGTGTGTCATTTCACAGGGACCTGCCCTTCACCTCAGTGAATGAGCCTACGGAGGACAAGGACACAGTATCTGCCACTCGGGAGCTCTCCTGGCATGGCTGGGAAGCAAACCCGCTCCAGTGTGCACAGTTGGAGTCTGGGACGCCGACCTGTAGGTGCTGGCACCGCTTCCAAAGATTTCAGCTTTGCCATGACGCTGGAGGGGATGGAGCGTCCAGGCTGAGAACGAATGTGCAGCGAAAAGATAAGAACCTCTGACCTGGAGAGAAATGCTTTAGTACTTGCAATGTGGCTCCTCCCCTCTCATCCATCTGCTATCTGGGACTAGTTGGTGGCTGTCAGTAAGTGGGAGGTAGGGAGAGCTGGGGCTGGGCTGGTGAGCCTGTGCAGCTGGCACCCTGGCTCCTGGCAGCCCCAGGCTCAGTGCCCACACCCTACACCCCGTGCCCACTTCCTGGCCTGACTCACGAGGGCTCCATAGGCTGGTTCCTGCTGACCAGACAGTCGACCCAAGAGGCATGTACCTTTTTTGATGTTACTTAGCATGCGCATTGGCCTTTTTGAAGTGTAGCAGCTTTAAGGGGCACAGTGAGAAAGCACGAAGGTTCCCTCTCTGAGCTGGAGTGGCAGGTGCCCAGAGGTGACTTGGGGGCAGGCCCTCAGGTAGCTGGCCATCACTGGACGCTGCTCACTTACCTGGGTGCCTGCAAACGAAGCGTGGAGTGGCGGTGGGAATGGGGTCAGCGAGTGAATGCGTGCAGCGGGCTCAGACTGGTGGCCCGGAGGGTGGTGGATGTCACCACGTGTGGTGGGCACACCTCCCGATGTCACATGTGGTCCTCGGAAGCCAGCGTCTTCTCTGTGGTTCTATTTCTTTTTCCACAACAGTATTGTCCGTGCAGGTTTAGTTCAGTTTTAATTTATTTTTTGGTTTTGTTTTGGGGTTTTGTTTTTTTTTTTTTTTTAGTTTCTACTGTGAATCAGGGAGGAATTTATATGCCAGAGCACCGTCATTCATCATCTTTGCAGCCAACAAGTTATGGAGCATCCCATTCACTTGCCCGCCCTCCCCGGATCGCTCACCCTCTCCCCTTTGGGGCCCACCTCCCTCTTATAGGACATAATGTTCCCTTCACCGAAGTTAGTGCCTGTCTATGCTCTAACCTATGGTTTTGTCCCTTCTCCCTCCCCGCCACCCCTGATAACCGGCAGAGTCTGTCCTGTCCTCTAATTCCATCCCCGTCACGTGAGGTGTGTCACAACTTCCTAGTCCGTCGCTAGGATGCCCACGTGGTGTGTGCACACCTGCTCATGCACCGCCCTCTCGCTCTGGAGGGGAGTCTCCAAGGAGCAGAGTTGCCGGCCTGTGCGCTCTCTCCAGCCCTCCAACGGTGGGAACCCCGTACCTGTCTCTCCACTAGCTTGGCATCCCGCCACCTGGAGGAGGCAGGCTCGTCTGTCAGCCTGGCAGTGTGCCGCGGGGAGAGCGGATCAGATGCCCTGAGATGCCTCTGCAGGCGTCTCCTCAGGTGAACTGGTGGGCCCCCGCTCAGACCCCACCGCCCCTCCCTTCCCAACCCCAGGGTCCCGCCGAGGAAGTGTGGTGTTAACCGAGAGCAGCGTGCTGGACGCACGATAGTCTGTCAGCGCTGAGTCTGGAGAGGCACAGGAAGGCCGTGAAGCAAAGCTGCCCCATGGAAGGCGCTTGTTGCCCGTCGTGCCCTCCATGGAGGGCGGCGCACTGCTGAAGACTCTCCACCCCGTGTTCGGCCATCTCGCAGGGTGACGTGGAGGACCGCAAAACAAACAAGCAACATGGGGAGACGCTCGCAGCGTGGACGGGCACGTGGCTGCAGCAGCGGGTTCAGTCATCACCTCCTGAGGACAGCACGGAACCTGACCAACAAGAGGCAGCTCCCACTTGACCGCAGCCAGCAGCAACCCTTACGCCTCGGGGAAACCCAGCAGCCCCAGGCACTTACCACGTCAGTGTTCCTGAGTCTGAGGATGAAGCAAAACCTGGAGGTCATGGCTCTGGGCTAAGTTTTCCCAGTGAAATGCTCATAGGACAGCCTCTGGCACGCCCTGAAGAATAGGCAAGTGTGTGGTCACCATGGGGAAAAATTCCACAACACAAGGACCCTGGCCTTGGTTCATCAAGAGCAGCTTCCCGTTTTCGTAAAACTTCTCGAGAAGCCTCCGTGATCTTCCTGTGTCCTTTGAGAAGACCCATCAAGATGTCCCCCTGAGACCCCATCCACACCAAAGCAGTCCCCGTGACCCTGGAGCTGGGCACTGCACCTCGGAGCCCGCTGGCCCGCAGACTGCTGGGCAGCACTGTCTCAATCCCACCGTCCTTCTGAAGGCTCCCCCCCGGAGACCACGGCACGCGTGTCTTCCTGCAAACTTGTCTGCAGCTATCCATGGGGCACAGCGACACGTTGGGGCACATTTCGTTGGCATGAACCAGCGTGTGCCTAGTCACAGGGCTTACTCACATATTCCCCAAGCCCAGCCTTTCCTCACTCTTGGATAAAGCAGAGGGATGTAAAGTCAAATTGACGAGGACTGCTAATTTTCAGAAATCAGCGAGAGCATCTGCAGTTAGTCCCCAATAAGGTAACTCCACTTGTCCTGGCCACTCCCTGCCCTCAAGCCCATTCTAATCCACCGAGACCCTACAGGACCAGGCAGAACGGCCCCTGAGGGTCCTAGATTGTCTCTCTGGGAGTCAGAAGCCTCATCTTGCTCCCTCTCAGTGGCTGGCGGTTTCAGACTGCCCACCTTGAAGAGGGCAGCCCAGTGCCCCCTGCAGGGCTCCTGCTAGTTGTTTTAGACACAAAAGCCGCTTCCTGATGCATCAGCTCTTTGACCCAAGGTCACGTCAGTCTCAGCACAGTGGACCTCCTCCACCTTCTTTCCTTGTGCCGGCATCTATCTTACTGTTTTCTTTGGTAACATCGCGGTGTTCGTAGCAGAATTTGCCCCGTCAGCCCTGTCTTGTGTTGTTTTTCATGGTTTCGGCCGGTCTTCTTGTCATTGATGTGTGTGAACTGGTTCTTGGGCACCTGCACTTTTGTCTCCTGGTTGTGTTACTTATGAGCAATGGATTTCCATTTATAAAATAATGAATGCAGGGGTGCGTGCAGGCCCAGCTTGTCCTACATTTCTTGGGAGGCTCCCAGGAAGGAGAGATGGGGGTGGGGCCGCACATGCATGTTTGTAAACAATTTGGGGGGCATCTACAAGCCGGAGGAGCGTCTTGCTCCAAGCAGAGGCTGCCTGGGGCCCTCCCCCTGCCATGGGCGTAGCACAGGGCTCGGAGGGGTAGTCTGTGGATCTGGCTCAGAACTTCAGGGTTCCGCCAGGCCAGAAATGTCTTTATAGGATTTCCAGGGAATTCTTGGCCTCCTTGACTATACTGACATTTGTCCTGGTAGGTCAGAGGCAGTGGCAGCCTCTGCGGACTGCAGGGCGTGCAAATCACGTGTCTGGGGGACCCGGCTGCCCTTGTTGAGACTGGGGCCTGTGCCTTCCAATTGGACCAAACCTCAGCTTTTGCATCACGAAGTCTCTAAGTTATAGGGTCACGTTCATATCACACACACACTCACACTCGCGTGCTGGAGCGCCAGTATGGTCTCAGTGACCCAGGCCTGGGAGCTTGTCTGAGCAGAGAACTCCACCAGCCGGGTGGACGGTTTGCAGGAACGCCAGACTCAGCTGAGGGGGAAACAACCCTGTGGTTATTAATTGGGGGCACACGTGGGTTTTTTTGTTTTGTTTGTGTAAGGAGTCAGGAAGGCTCCTGTTGCACTGCGGCGTGCCTGTGGTGTGAACTCTGGGGAACTCTGTCTGCCGCACACGAGGGTGGCCTCCCTGGTCGCGGTGCTAGCATGCATCCTGCCCTGGGTCTGCGTTGGCACGGGGCAGTGCGCCAGGACTTTGACATCGCAGCTGTTCACAGGTGGCTCATAGAGCTCACCAAGGTGGACCCTCATGTGAGATCATTGATGGATTTCAGATTCCACATGACAACCTAACCTTCAAGGAACTCTTATTACATGTTGGATTTGAGGATCGAACCACCCAAGAATTTCAGGAAAAAGGCCTTTCCCAACTCAGCACATCTGTGTGGGGCTCAGTGTGTGTCCCCTTCAACCTTCAACCCTGACACCTTACCATACCAGACTCTGTCTTTCTCCTTTTCTGATTAGTCCACCACTGACCGTTCACAAGAACTCGATGCCCCTGGCCTCAGATCCCCTTCCTTCTGCCTCCTCACAAAGCCTGTGCAGTCACGAAGAAGCGGTGGTCTCTGTTAGAAAGTGGCCTCTGTCTGCTTGTCTCCTGTGAGTCCAGCGGCCGAGAGGCCCGGGGGAAGAATGTCGGACACTGCTCTTCTTGCTCAAAGCTCTTTTTATGCCTCTTGAATAGAAAAACTAAACTCATGCAGATTATTTTAAGTGATCTTGATTGGCCTAGTCTTGTTATTTTAAGTAATAATAAATAGTATTCTTGGAAATGGAGTGATTATTTTCAAGATAAAGTTTAAAAGTAACTACTTTAAAAATTCTCTGCTATGGTCAATGTACCTGTGCCCCCATTCTCCTCCCCTACCCCACATCTGAAGCTCTCTAGAGACCTCAGTTCTCCCAGGGTGTAAAGGGGTCTTAAGATCAAGAGGGGGGCGATGACAGAAGAAGAAGCCACGGTTCCTAGAGGTGGCTTAGCGCCGCCTGCAGTGAGCCTGCCTCCATTGTCACCTCGCCTCGGCTCTCACACACCCCACCCCCATGGTTAGAGTCCCCCAAACCAAGCATTTAGTCCATTACTGCTGTGGGGGGGGCGGCGCGCCACAGTGTGCAAGGTTGCATCTGAACCCCATCATGTAAGGGAGACCCCAGGACTGAGTCCCTCACCTCAGCCAGCTTCTCCGCTTCTGACCTCCCCCCCACTCTTGCTTCCATGCCGACAACCCCCAGTGTTCTTTTTTTTTTGGGGGGGGGGCATCACTGCTCTCCGGTGGTGGGAGTAGGAGGCCCAGCCCCACTGCTGGAATTGAACCTCCATCCCAGTGGGCCGCAGTCCCGCGCACAACCACTACGCCACCGGGCCTCAGGCCCTCAGTGTTCATTTTTAAAGCATTTCTGTTCATTGGACAGGGATCTACTCAATCTCTTCCCTGAAGAAGGCTCCGTGTTCTTCAGAAAGTCTTATGCTAGAGCCTAAAGCGGCTCTGGCTTCTCGTCTTAGGCTCCGGGATGCAGCCCACAGAAGTCCACGCACACCCCCCCCCCCAAAGTCCCCTGCACAGACTCCTACTCCCCCAGGCCCAGCCCATCCTCTAGGTGGACATTGCCAGTGGGACAGGTGGCGAAGGGGCCGGCCCACTCCCCACAGCCCGCCTGCTTCTGTGTTCAGACCCGTCCATGCATGTGCACCTGGCTTGCGTCGAATCTTGTGGGTGTGCCTGGTGTTTGTTTCTCTTTTCCATGTGCTTTCTGGTTTTTTTATTCTTCAAGTGAACTATGTGTGTCAGGAAAATCCCCTACAGATAGACACACATGCGCACACACGCCGCTGAGGCTGTGCCTCCTCGTCATCACGGGGCCTGTGTGGGCCTGCCATCTTGTCCAGGGTCTTGACGTGGGTGTGCAGGTGGGCGTGGCGGTTTTGCCTCAGGGCGACAGCCATGTACATAGGAGGGGCAATCACAAAGTTTGTGGAGAAATGGGATGAAAAGATCATGGAATTCTTCCACAGACTTTTTAAAGCCCCCCCCCCACACACACACACACAAATACACGTCTATTTTTTTTTCTGACCACAGTAAAATACACACACCAAAGTGAGCCACGTCACCATTGCTCAAGGGCCCATCCAGTGCTGCTGGCCGATTGTTGCCAGCACGTCGAGTTCACCCCACGCAGGAAGTCTGCCCACCCCCACCCCCCACCATCGCTCTACTGTGGCATGTGCCAGATGGTTCCTGTGAGCGGGTGATGCACACTGTGTGTGCCCCGGGCATGGGGATGCCTTCAGGGTTCAGCTGTGCCCTGGCAATTCATGAGGCCTCCTCCTTCCCATCTGGATCTCTGCACCACGTTTCCTCTTTGTGGGCTCCCAGTGGACCCCTCCATCTCTCGGCTCCCATGGACGGTGCTGCCCCAAGCCTGGCATATACGCCCCGCCAGGATGGGCGGGGCAGAGGGGAGCTGTCACGTGATGGTTCTGCAGTTTGATTTTTGAGAAACTGACAAACTATTCCACAGCACCTACACCACTTCACATCCGTGACCTGTAGCTATTTATGACCGAAAGTCAGGGATTCAAGCCAGGGGAATTTGGGAAAATCAAGTTGAAATATAACCTTGGTCTTTTCTGTTGCATGTCCCTGAATGCAGCTAGCCTTAACTTGATAACCATACTTAATGAAAAGATGTTGGTGTTAGCTCTGCTTATATATTGTGGAAAACAGAACAAAAAAAACTTAGAATGTTAGGATCTAAAACTAGTACCTTTTTTTAAAAATCATTTTATTGGGGACTCATACAACTCATCACAATCCATACATAAATCCATTTTATGCAAAGCACATTTGTACATTTGTTGACATCATCATTCTCAAAACATTTGCTTTCTGCTTAAACCCTTGATATTAGCTCCTCATATTTCCCCCTCCCTCCCTGCTCCCCCCTCTTAAACTTTTGATAATTTATAAATTACTTTGTCACATCTTACACTCTCCGAGGTCTCCCTTCACCCACTTCCCTGTTGTCCATGCCTCAGGGAGGAGGCCATATGTAGATCCTTGTAATCGGTTCCCCCTTTCGACCCCACCTTCCCTCCACCCTTCCGGTATCGCCATCTCACCACTGGTCCTGAAGGGATCATCTGTCCTGGATTCTCTATAAAACTAGTCCTTTTCGAACCTTTTTTTTTTTAATCAATTTTCAACTAATTTCTCAAAATGGGAATACAACCCCCTCCTTTTAAAAAAAAACCATAATAATATTTTCCAAATAAACTAAAATGTATCTTAGAGATAAACCAGGAAGAATTTTAGCCCCGTTTACACCCATGTACCACCTACGAAGAGGCCCCGCTGCAGCTTCAGAGCTCTGGTCTTTGCTGCCCCACTGGCCTTCAGGGCTGGGCTTGACAGCTCAGGGCTTGCGGCCTGGCCTGGAGGCAGTGTATGTGGTCAGGAGAGTGATGGCTGAGTGAGGTGGCGTTCATTTAAACATGCCCCTTCCTGAAGGAGACCCAGGGTTTCACTGGAACAAAGGGATCAGATGCGGGCTTGAGCCTGGATCCAGCACTGCCACTTCTCAGGGAGTGACCCTGAGAGTGACCGCAAGTCACCACCTTCCTGGCCCCTCGGATTCAACTACAGGTTTCGAGGAAATGAGAAGAAAGGTTTTTCGACTCTCACTGCAGCTGGGGGCATGGGAAGCCCACCATGAGAAGGGGTCCATTTCTCTCAATGGATCATCCTCGGTCGACAGGGACCCCGGGCAGCCTGCCAAGTGGTTTGTTCTTGGGACTCTTATCATCCCTGATCTTTAAAAAATAATAATATTAGCCAGAGATGATGGAATGTAGAAGAAGCCCTTCTATCACTCTCCAACAAAGATTTTCCTTGAATTTGTCCTGGTTGCCAATGTTAAGTTTATGATATCCTGGATTTTTTCATTTCTCTCCCTTTCTTCTCTCTTCCCTCCAACGGGAAAAATCCCCCATCATATGTCCTCTTGTTTACTTTCCATAAGTAAATCAGCTCGCCAGGCCTGCCAGCGGGCTTTATGGGGACTTTCATTTTTGGAAAACACCGGAGCCATGAACACCCCCTCTGCCTTCCCCACCCCTCAGTCTACACAATGTGCATCGCTTACAGACCCTTCTAAAACACAACCTTAAAGCTTCTGCACCTCAGTTTTACTCCAGTCTCAATGATTATCAACGAGCACACATTGTGTTACCTCCTTAGATATGAAAAGTAGTTTTTGTGGAGGGTGTGTGTGTGTGTGTCCGTCCATCTGTCCATCCGCCCCTAATACCAACCCATAAACGCAAACTGGTCTTACCATCAGTTTTGTCAGCTAATGTAATTTATGGTCATAAGCATATGTTTCATTGAACATTTTCTCTCATTATTAAAGGGGGGGGCACAATGAATGAAGAGTCAGGTACATTTGGAATACCCCAGAGTCCCTTCAGCAGACCTCATTGTCACATATCAGCTCCCAGGGACGTGAAGGAGTTGAGGGGAGGAAGTTTAGAAAGGAGTTCCTTGGCAGGAAGCGAGGAGGGGGGGTGTCTTATCAGCAGTTAACGGTGGCATCCATAGTAACTGGAAATGCTGCCCGCGTAAATATTTATACCAATTAGGAGTGCTGGCGGGCCAGCTGCTCAAGAGCTAATGCAATGAAAGCAGCGGCCCTGGCCATTTTTTTGCAGATTACCTGGGACACCAAGCACGGTCCCTCCATGCCTTTCACCCGTGTTCGTCAAAACTGCACAGCCCTGAGAAGGCCGCCTTCAGTGGGGCTGTGGCCTCTGAGCCGGCTGCCAGCGAGCCGAGCCTGCTGCAGGCCTGAGGAGCGTTGGTGTTGGTCATTAGCGCCCAGCAACCTTTTTCATCTTCAAAGCCCTTTGCAAGTGTTAATTAACCCTCCTCTTCCCAGGAGGTCTCTGACAGGTATTATTAGCCCCACTTTACAGTGTGGCAACTGAAGCCCAGAAGTCCCCTGCCTGCCTGAGGTCCCCGGGGACTGGGTGGCAGAGATCGAGGGGTACCAGGCAGCCGGCAGGCAGGCTCCTCTATCGGCTCTGCCCCCAGGCGGGCTGGCGCTCCGTGGAGAGTGCGGTGCTGCAGAAGCAGGCGAGCTGATCTGATGAGTGTCGTCTAGAAAAACAAGAGATGCAGATTCTGGGTCATGAAGGTAAGCCTGCACCAGCCGTTTGTGGTTTGGGGCGGAACTTCAAACCTTCTCACCCCGCCTGTAAACTCCCCCGCGAGCCGTGAGGCTGTGTCACCTGTTGTCCTCCCAGCTGAGGGTACCTTTGCTCATCCCGGGGCCTCCCAGCTCTGCAGAGTCGGGATGGTGGGTAGAGAGGTCCGAGGCAGCCCCTCCAGGAGTCCATCCACCGTCCGAGACCTTGTCTCCGCTGAGGTGCTCCTGAGTGGGGCGGGGTCCCCTCCCTCTGCAGGTGGCTGTGCAAGTGCAAGAGACGCAGAAGGGAAGCAGAAATGGTATATTGAACTCAAGTGATGTTTACACCATAGTAAAAAATAATGATCGGTGAACTCCTGTTCCCGATCTCAATAAAGCTCTGCCAGTGCTTCCTTCCTCGGTCTTCTCTTTTCCACACTATTTGTGGTCCCTGCCTCCTGCTGCTGCCCCTCTCTCGGCAGAGGCCTCTCCCCTGCTCAGGCTCTGCCTTCCTGAGGGCCTGCTCCAGAACCTTCTGAGAACCTTCTCTGCTGGAGACAGCCTCCAGCACCCTGGTTTTCGGCAGACTTGGTAGCACTGCCGGGCAAGGCAGGTTGTTGGTCTAAGTACTACGTGGCATCCTTTGGGATGCCTAATTGGGTTAAGATTAAAAGCACCTCTTTTGGTCAGCCAGGTTCCTCTCCGAAGGAAGGGAGCCCTTACGGGGTGCCCCTAACCCAGAAAGGAGGGCAGCTTGATTTTGACTCTGACCCTGTTTCACCCTGATACCAAAATCTACAAACAGCCGGCCTCAGGTTGCCCCGGTGCCGAGGCCTCTGTGCCATCCCGTGGCTAGGCTGAGTACTCGCTCGGAAGGGGAGGGAAGCAGGAGAGGGACAGCCCACAGCACCATAAGCCAGTGGGTGGTCCCGAAATGTAGTGGAGGGGGTCAGGGATCCGGAACTGCAGAGTGTATGGTGAGGACAACCCTGAAAAGGGGGTCTCGGTTCACTGAGAAGCGTCTCTGTCATTGGGTGAAGGGGGGATGGAGTCGGGGTAAGTCTCCGAGGTCAGGGTACATCCGAGCCATGGTGTGACTGTATTACAGGGGCAGGGTGAGGGCAGCCCCCGAGGAGTGAGCATTGCCCGCATCAAGACCAGGCCTCTGGGTCTGCCTGTGCCTGTGGAGTTGCTGCTGTTGCCAGCTGGTCACCTGGCTGGAACCTGGCAGGCGAGAGGCCAAGGGCACAGATGTGGATTTGACTCTGGGCAGAGAGCCGCCTCCCTCCCTCCCGCCCACCCCCAGTCTCGGTGCTCCTTTCTCTGCCTGCATCTCTCCACAAGGCCAGAGGCCCAGCAGCTTCACCAGGTGACCTTTCGTCCCCAACTGGCCTGTGTTTGGTGAGGGCACCTTTGTCGCATGAGCCAGCGCGGTGTCAGGCACCATCACTGCATGGTTGGCACTGCGCATCTCCAGTGTGAAGGGCCAGAAAGCCTTCACACCCGTTCCATCGCGTAGCCAGCCCATCCAGGGTCTGCAGGCGGGAGCCTCTACGGGAGCAGACGGCCTCATCTTCCTCCATGGAGTAGCCAGTGGTGAACCGCCAGCCTTGCCATTAGCAGTCCAGTGCTTGCCCGGCAGCGCCACCAGGGCTGCCGAAAACCAGGCTGCTGGAGAGGGCAGAGAGGGCTCTCGGAATGTTCCGGAGCAGGACCTGAGGAAGACAGAGCCCGAGCAGGGGAGAGGCC
Organism: Nesogale talazaci; assembly: GCA_004026705.1. Lineage (NCBI taxonomy): Eukaryota > Metazoa > Chordata > Mammalia > Afrosoricida > Tenrecidae > Nesogale > Nesogale talazaci. The sequence continues at coordinate 18,466 of PVJH01015811.1, forward strand.
TCTGCTGAGGGAGAGACAGCAGGAACTGGGGGGCAGCAATTCAATAGGAGAGTTGAAGATTGAAACAGGAAACGTGGCAAACGTGTACAGTGCAGAGGTTTCCGTATTTATGTGGCCTACTCCCTTCTCAGGAAAAAAAAAAAAAGATCACTTGAGCACACACCCAGCAATGACAAACTTCTGTACTGTGGCCCGTCATCCAGGACAAAGTCACCATCCGCTTCTGCAGCCCCTTGGATTGCACCAGCAGTGCCCCCTGGGCGTCATAGACCCTTTTTGGGGAAACAGTATTTTTCCTTTTTGGAATAGCAAAGCAAACTCAAATTCCTGGTTTCCTCGTTGTGGGACTTTAAAGAAGGGGTCGCCCTGGACTGCCTGCTACCTGGCCAGGCTCACTTGTCCACAGCTAAACAGGGCGGTGTCCTGGGTGTTCTTCATCAGGCAGTGAGCTTTGGGGTATCAAGCTGCCTTTGATGACTTTGAAACGATGTTCTTAGTGGTCAGTTAGGGTTGGTCCACAGGATTCTGTGTGAAACCTGACTGGGCTGTGGACCTAGCTCCAGACAGTCATCTTAGACCACAAACCCGTGCACACGTGGAGCAGCCACGTCCTATGGTGACTTATGGAGCTCAGAAGGTTGTCATTCAATAGTTATTCAATAACACAGGGGTTAGAAATTGCACGAGGTATGTTTTATCCAGCTAGCATTCATTCTGGTGATACACTCATAGGCATAGATATTGGCAGACATACTCATACATTTAGAGATACATGCATATACATATATACTCATTATGCATGCTTGCACACATACAGTTACATGCATACTTATGCATGCGTATGTATACGTGCACTTCCACACACATATGCACAGATGCACTTGCATGTGTGTGTGCATGCACACGCAGGTAGATGCATGCATACACATATACATACCTGCATCCATACTCTTGGTGTGTACCTCTAGTTAACTGTTAGATGCCAACGAGACAGGCTTTCTGCACTGGGTTCATTTCCACACTCCCTTGAGTCTCCAGGATAGTATTTTTTTAATCATTTTATTGGGGGCTCATACATTGTTTTTCACAATACATAAATAAACATACTGTGTCAAGCACCCTCACATGTCCACTTCTATTATCCTTCTCCAATCGTCCGCCTTTTCCTTTAAGCCCCCTAGTCAAGATAGTGTTTTTTTCCCTGAGTTAAGAAGGAATTTGCATTTCCCAACTTCTTACAACCTTTCACACGGGAAAGCTGAAGTTTGGAAATCGCAAGGAATTTGGGTAAAAGATCTGTTGCTCGGTCCAGCCGGTGTGCCCTTGGTGTTGTGTTGCACGTCGCCCTGGCTCACGACAAAGTGGAGGCAGTCGCTCTAGTTTTTAGCCCATCACCCTTAGTGGGAGCCAAGGATTTGCCTGAGCTCCCCCCAAGAGTAAGCCCATACTTGTAGCAAAACGTCTGCCATGCCAACACGCTTCATGTGTATAGCTCAGTGACATTAACCTGTTTGTCACGCGCTCAGCCATCCCGATCAGCATCTGAGTTTTAAGGAGGCTGCATGCTCTTCCGTGGGTGCTGACAGATCTCTGCTCCTGCCAGCAGTCCCGGTCTCAGGAATCCTAGGGCATTCTGCCCTGTCCCGTGGGGTCAGGGGACAGCCGTGAGTCGGAATCGGCTGGGTAGCCCGAGCGCGTACAGCATCGTTTTCACGCTGGCTCTCAGCAACTCCCACAACCTTCCCTGCTCGGCTGGGCTCCGATGACACCTGCTGGACTTGGGATTCTGGGACAACCCCAAGTCTTCACTGGTTTTTTATTTTTATTTGAAGTTTTTGTGAGGTCATTGAGCTGGTTACCACTCACTAAAGTTTAAGATACTGGTTATGCTGTGTTTTTTAGGTTTTAGTGAACATGTACAGAGCAAAGCGTTTGCTGATTCGGTAATTCTGGGACATCAGTGACATGGTTTATGCGGTGTAACTCTCTCTCATCACTGTCTGAATTTTGAATTTTTGAATTTTCTCACCCCGTCACCAGAAACCTGGTGCTTCCGTATTCAAATAACTTTACTTCTTCCCCTCCCTCCTACCCCTAGTGACCACTGGGAAACATGAAACTGGGAACCAAACGTACAGTCGATGCTGACTCCTAGTGACCTTATTTGGGGTCCATGTGTACCACCTCAGGTGCAGATTGCTGGGTCTCACTGTGTTTCAGGGTTCAACTTTTGGAGGAGCCCCCAGAGGGTCTACCAGAGCTTTTCCCACATTGCGTTCTCACCAGCTACCAAGGAGGGTTTCAGTTTCTCCCCATCCTTGCCCACACCTGTGGTTTCCCTTGTTCCCAAAGCCAGGTTGGTGGGGCTGCTGTGGTGCCTCATCCACCGTGGGTTTTTTTTGTTTGTTTGTTTTTTGTTCGTTTGTTTTATTTTGTTTTGCTGGGGCTACATGGCTTTATTGTCAGAGCAAGCCAGGGCTTTAGAGGCTTTAGGAGTTGGCATTCGGTCCCTTCTTCTTGCCAAAGGTGGGCACCATGTTGACCAAACACCAGTTGTACTGCATCCGACACTTGGCTCGGCCTGTCTTCTTCTTCTCCTGCTTAGCCACCTTGGGAGTCTGGTCTCTCACTTTCCCAGCACAAGCCAGGGAACCATGGACTTTGCCTCCAAGCATGCGACCAGTTACTTCTAGAATAGCCAGGGTCCAGCCCACACTGGTTCAGGATAACCTCATCCTCCCAAGGCAAGCCTCGCAGAAGCACAACCTGGTCTTCGGGGGCAATGCCCTCCAGCGAGGCTCCATGGGCCTTGATCTGGGCGACTGTCTCCTGGCCGGTCCCCTCGAGTGTGTGTAAGTCCTGGGCTCGAACGAAGACCTGCACAACGGCAGCTGAGAGGTAGCGCCTGCTCCAGATATGGCGAAGATGGAGCCGAGAAAGAGGAAGAAGCGGGGGCGCGCACGTCCAACCCACTGCTGCGTTCTGCGTCACTACTGTCCATCGTGGTTTTTACTTGCATCTCCCCAGTGGCTCGTCACAGAAGACCGACGCCCTGGTACCCACAGCAACCACTGTGGCTACCCACGCCAAGCAGCTCTCCACGCGCCCGCCAGCTCTTTGAGTGTCCACCCCCACCCCTACCCATCTTTTTTTGGGACAGTGACCAAGTTGAGCATGCTCAGATTGGCATCCACAGTACAGCCCCGGGTGCATGGGCACTTCCTCGCCTCAGTTCTCCTGGGTCTGTAACAGGAGGGCCCCTGACACAGCAGCCGCAGACACCTGGCCTCATGGGAAAACCTGGCCTGCTGCTCCCACCACCAATGCGGACAGCAGGTGCCTTCCATCCATCACCCAGCACCCTGGTACACCTTCTGTGTCCACTCCCTTCTCATAGGAGGTGCACAGTGGGTGTCCATCACCCACTTCAGTGAGTTGCTGGCCAGGAAAGAGATGCTCGGCGTCACGGGGAAGCAGCCGGTCAGGCCCAGAGAGGCGCTGTAGGCATTTCTCATATAGTCACCTCTGCGGACTCACGTCACATGGACACGTGCACGAACAATCGCTTTTGTTATTTAAGGACAGCATCACTATACGCTATTACTTATACATGAAACTATGATATTATACATTCAAATAGGATTTATAGTGTGTAATGTTTGAGATCCTGGGTTCGACGCATCACGGAGTCTCTTGGGTCAGTATGACAATCTCCACTGCGTTACTTGTCTTTACAGTTGATGTTGGCTTCCTAAGAACTTTATGATGCCATCCATATCAATTTCCAAAGGAGTGCTTTCAGGAATGAAACCGGTTTCTGGGATTAATACTCAATTTACATTTGCATCAAGTTGACAGGTATCCACACAGAATTTCAAGATTCAAAAGCTTAGGACAGATCTTAGTCTCCTGGAGTGGATAAAAGTTAGCGGAGTTGCGCAGCAGAAGCACGCTGAGCCCATACATGCACAAAAGTGAGCATAAATGGTAGGAAGTGACTGTAAACGGTTTGGGCACTTTTCTGTGGGGATATCAAAATAAATCAAACTGATGTGCCCCACAACCTCGTGCTGAAGACCACAGCCTTGGAAACTCGCCGGCAGTCCTACTCTGCCCTGCAGGGGCCCCGGGAGTGGACCGGCTCAGGGACCACGAGTTAGTTTGGTAGTGATGGCAAGGAGCCCTGGTGCTGAAGTGGTGAAGCATTCCCCTGCTGTCTTAAAGACCACCACATGCTGCCGGGATGGAGAGCCCAGTGATGGTGCCCGCTAAACTCACAGTGATGGTGCCCGTGAAGCCCACAGTGATGGTGCCCATGAAGCTCACAGTGATGGTGCCCATGAAGCTCACAGTGAAGGTGCCTGCGAAGCCCACAGGGATAATGCCTGTGATACCCACAGTGATGGTGCCCGTGAAGCCCACAGTGATAATGCCTGTGATACCCACAGAGATAATGCCTGTGATACCCACAGTGATGGTGCCCGTGAAGCCCACAGTGATGGTGCCTGTGAAGCCCATAGTCACGGTGCCCGTGAAGCCCACAGTGATGGTGCCTATGAAGCTCACAGTGACAATGCCTATGAAGATCCAGTGATGGTGCCTGCGAAGCCCACAGTAATAGTGTCTGTGAAGCCCACAGTCACGATGCCCGTGAAGCCCACAGTGATGGTGCCCATAAAGCCTACAGTGATGGTGTCTGTGAAGCCCACAGTGATGGTGCCCATTAAAGCCTACAGTGATGGTGTCTGTGAAGCCCACAGTAATGGTGCCCATGAAGCCCACAGTGATGGTGCCCGTGAAACCCACAGTGATGATGCCCATGAAGCCCACAGTGATGGTGCCCGTGATACCCACAGTGATGGTGTCTGTGAAGCCCACAGTGATGGTGCCCATGAAGCCCACAAACTAGCAGAAACTGAGGTTCTGTTCTGCCCCTGGAGCATCTCTGTAGTCCAAGTCACCAAACAACACATACAACAGCCACCTCGCAGACCAAAGGGCACAGAGAGCTTCCTGGCTCAAAGGGAAACAAATGTTCTCATTCTTCAAGACTTCAAGGGAACGCCAGAATCAAGACTCCAGCACACACGAGTTCTGCCGCTGTCCAGTGGCATCGGTTCAGGGCTGACTCCTCGAGACCCCGCTGTGTGCTCCAGACCAAAGCCACGCCTAGTCCTGCACCGTCCTCCCTGTCATGCCCCAGAGAGAGGAGAGAGTTGCGTGAAGTCCGGCTTCTGTGTGACAGGAGTAACCTTCATTTCACACACGTAGACTCTCCACGTTGCCTGAACGATCCATCCCCAAGCAAGACTGGACATGTCACGTCAGCCCCCAAGGGAGGCTCCAGCCCAGGCCTGGAAACTCGTCCTCAGTGGCTGTGGCTTTGGGGCAGCTGACCTGTTTGGGGGGCTGACAGCAGTGGAGAGTCGCCTCAAACCGACATGAGTTGGAGCAGCAGAGATGCCCCACCCTCCCCCGGGCCTGTCTGCCCGGAGTCTGTACCACGGCCTTCTCGTGGGCGCCGCACATGCCCCAGGGACGGTCACTCCTGGCGGTGGCACTTAGCAAACCCTCGCTCAAAACGCATCAGCTATTAAAAGGAGCTCCTTGTTTCTGTTAAACTGGGTCAGAGCCCCAGAGGCACTTGGGGTAAGTGTCGGGCTGCTAATCACAAGGCCAGCAGTTCAAAGCCACCAGCTCCTCAGAGGTTAGAAAGATGAGGCTGTCTGCTCCCGTAAGGACTTAGTCTCCGAAACCCGAGATGGGCTCATTATGGTTCATACTGGACTGCGGGGAGGGGGGTGTGTGGCAGTGGCTTTTGGTTTGTGTTTATAGAGATAGTAGAATTTAAAGGTAATAAAAAGCAAACTCCCTACCCTCGACAGAACTGCCCTGTGACTTTCCGAGACTGTAACTGCTCGTGGGAGGAGAAAAGCCCCTCTTTCTCCCAGAGCATCTGGCGGTTTCCAACTGGCGATCTCTCGCAGATTGCAGCCAGATGCAAGAGGGTGGTTCCCACTGCCACCAGGGGAGGGTGGGGCGTCTCTGCTGCTCCGACTCATGTCCATTTGAGCCAGTCCCCAAACAGGTCAGCTGCCCAAAGCCACTGAGGATGCGTTCCCATCCCTGGGCTCAAGACTCCCCTGTGAGCGGACCTGACTCGTTCAGTCTTGCTTGGGGATGGATCGTCCAGGCCGAGGTCGAGTTCAGTCAAGCAAGGGATAAAAGCTGAGCGAGACTGCCTGCGCTGGCGGGTCGCGAGTCCACAACTCTGTAGCAGAGAAAGACGTCACTAGCAGAAAAGAGAGCACACGTCCTTTGAGGCATAGGGCCTGTGGGGTGATGGGTGGAGAGGTGGCTTTGAGAAGTGTTAGGGCCCAGAGGCACAGGACCTTAGCTGTGTGGCCAACCATGTTCCCTGCAGCTGGGAGTGGAGTGGGGAAGAGGGCAGGAACCTACCAAGGAGAACCCCAAGGGCAACAATGGGGGGAGAGGGGGAGGAGGGACCAGTAGTGGGGACAGGGGAGGCGTCACAGTCTTTCACAGGTTCAGGCATTTCTGAGCACTCCTTTGTCAGCTCCCTCAGTTGTGCTGGGACCAAGCATGTCCCCGCACAGTCCCTGTGCTAGCAGCAGCAAGTCAGGGAGGGGACTAGACACAGGACCCAGAAAACAGGGCAGATCAAGAAAGCAGGAGGGCAGGGGGCTACAGGGGTACTAGCTTTGTTCTGCCTTATCTTTGTTCCCTGTGGGTTATGGGTTGGGCAGCTACCTCCCAAGTCCCTCTGCAGTTCAGACCCACCAGCCACAGGCCGGGAGAAGAGGCCAAAGGCTTACAAACTTGAAGACCCACGGGGGCAGCTCTGTCAGTTGTAGTGAGTCAAAGTCAACTTGACAGTCGTGAGTGAGTTTTCCTTCGCGCGTGCAAATGACAGTTGCTAGCTAATGATGTCTTGCCATATATAGTCTTACCATCTACCCTTACGTGTAGATACAATATTGCCCTCTTTATATTTTGGCTGCATCTGGGAAAGAATTTGAGAATTTGCTTAACGTATGAGAAGGCACCTTAACGGCATAGTAGGCTACGTGCTGAGCCGGGAACCACAGGATCAGCAGTTTGACCCCACCAGCACCCAGTGGGAGAAAGAGGAGGCCACCGGCTCCCAACAAGCCTCACGTGGCAGTTCTACCAGTCCCTTATGAGTTGACACCAACTCGATGGCTGCGGTTTTTAAAATATTAGATGATAGGCCGCTGCATATTAGAGAGAAAAATATCCTCGGTCAAGCTCTGGGACTGGGCCCTGCACTGCGGTTCCATGCGTGTTTTCCTGTGAGCGGTATGTGGGGAGGGAGCATCTCTTCCCATGTAACTTGTAAAATGAGACCTGCCACCTGACCTTGCCCTAAAACAGGTAAAATCATAGGTCTTCTACTGACTCTGGTCACTTAAGTCCACTGGTGTTCGCTCTGTCCAAAGACATTCTTAATCTTGCAGCAAGATTGTGACGTAGACTTGAGATCCAGTGGATAGCCTGGGCTCTCGGGATGATTCTAACACAGGCTTCTCGGTGGGATTTCCTTTGTGACAGCAAAGGCTGTCAGAGGATCAGCGGAGATGAAAGATGCCTGCCTGCCTCCATATCTGTCTGCCTAGACTATAAGGTAGTAGAAGTAGAACAATCTCATTAGGCCACACTGAAAGACCCCCAAACCCTGCTCTGGGCTGAGTAAGACCTACAGATGAGGTGTTGCAGGTGACCGGTCCCTCTTGGCCGCCGGTTCGGTAGACAGGCTGGCACCTGGGGGGTGGGGAGGGTGGCACCCTTGGTGTGTCGCAAGAGGATGTTTTTCAGCATGGTTCGATTGTAACAGTTACATATCGATGAGCATAAGACAATATGATAAGCACATCCGATCCATGATTTTTCCACTTTCAAGGTGGCCGCTTTCCATCATCCCTCTCACCTGGTCAGGTGTGTGTGTGGTGGTCCGTTTCCCTGCCCGCCTGTGGAAACAGAAGTCACAGTATGCACTGCTCTGAGGGGCCATCTCTGGGCAGTCGGGCATGAGGGTTGGGCAGAGTGCCACACACTGTCTTGGACCCCAGGCACTGGGTTGCGCGACTGAAGGGTGCCCTGGCAGGCTGGCCGCGAATGGTCTACCCACGTAGTCGAAGCGAGATGAGAAGCAGAGTGAGCGCCCAGCAGAGTGAGGAGCAAGTGCCACCCGGTCTGAGCATTGTCTGGGCAGGACTGAGCCATCCCTCGGTTAACCTCACAGTGTGATCGGTACTGTACCCCGTGCCCCCTGAAAGCTCACTGGCATTGTAGCATCTTCCTCTTACCCACAGGCAGAAGGGGCTCAGAGGAGTGACCTCCTAGACTTCTCGATGTCTATGGGTGAAACCCCAGAGCCCCACTTGCTGGCATCCAAGTCTTAAGTTCCTAGGTCATAGGACGCACACCGACAGCCCACAAAGGCCAAGCTGTCAAGTTCCTCGGGGTCACAGGTCCAGGGAGCTATGCCAGAACTTTAAGGTCTTCCTTCAGCCTTGCTGAGCATCTGGACCTGGACTAGATGCTGCCAAGTCAGACACAGACCCTCTCATCATCTTCATGACCACCCACCCACCATCCCCCAGGATGACCTTGCCAAAGAACCGCGAGAAAAAGCCCTGCCGTCTTGGGATGTGCATTCTGAAGCCCAGGGCGCGCTGGTGGTGCCATGGCTAGGCCGTCCACAGATGGAAGGGGCATCTGGGGAGCTGGGCCCACGTCAGAGTTGGTTCTCGGAATGCCCGTTGGTTTTGAATGCCCAGATCCTGTCACTGAAGAACAGGAAGCTCTTAGGAGCAGTGTTGTCTGAATGCATTGGCGGGGCGAGCACCAGCTCCTTCTTGACCCATTGGGCACTGTCCGGGAGGGAAGCACCTAGCACACAGCGTGGGCTCAAAAGGTGTGAGCTACTATTAGTCCTTAAAATAGTGTGGAGTGGAAGCTGCAAGGAAAAAGGGGAAGGCAAAATGCAAGGGGAAGCTACCGTGTTTAATTGCTTGAGGAAATCCTTCAAGCCCCAAGCCGACCTCAGTCAGCAGCTGAGCTCAGTGTGCAGTGGACGGCCTAGCATGGCCCTCCAAACTGTAGTATACTTGGTCCCTCCAACCAGATGACAGAGTGGGACTGTACGGTGACCCACCAGGGGGAGTGTAGCAGGCCTGTGGGGGTGGGGCTGTGCCAGCACGGTGTGTGCAAACCTCAGAAGGGCCTGAATCAGACTGGCCGCTCCTCCCAGCTTAAAATGGAAGTGGGGAAGGGGGTTTCTTGCCGTGAAGAGCCAGGAGTGAGACATACCCTTTGGACCCAGGACCAAAGAGAACTGAGAACCCCCTAAGCACCAGGAGACCTAGAGAAGACAGTGTGGCCGGTTTCCTGACCCCCAGAGACAGAACACGGGAGTGTTTGCACAAGAGCTGAGCACCTTGGGACAGGAGGGCTGATGGCGGAGGAAGGTACCTGCTGGCCCTTATTGGGGGAGCCGGGCACACCTCACCGAACCCGTGAGCATGCTGAGGAGTTGACTGCCCCCGGGTACTTACTGGCAGAGCCAGCCCTCTTTGTAACACTTGCCCACGCAGAGGAGAGGTTCAGGGGCTGAGAAACTTAAGAGCTAGAGAGAGATGTACTTATAGGAAGAAGCCGGCCAAATCAAAGAGTTGTGTCTTAAATCCTTCCTGATCCTTCCGTGTGGTCACTACAGGCAGCAGAGATGTTCAGTGCTGTTGGAGGGGTGACTGGTATCATCACCCCTTGATTTAAAAGCAAACAAAAAGGCTTCCCTGGCATCTGCCTCAGATGAATTGGCCCTGGGTCGCTGGCCGTGATACTCCTCCTGAAGCCAGAGCGGGTCAGATGACCCTCCGTCACGGTATCTCCCTTCACACGTAGACCAGAGGCTGGGGACCCGGCCATCCCTGTACAGGCACAGCAGTGGGCAAGCTGGCACCCAGTACCCAGCACCCCAGCATCTGTGCCCCCAGTACCCCCACAGGCTTCAGGCCTGGAACCTGAAAATAAAAAGCCAGACCACTGCCGCTGATTCCATTTCAACTCGCCGTGACCTTTTGCAGCAGAGCGGCGAAGGGTGTGTTTGATCCAGGAGCCTCCTGGCAGCCTCGCTCTCCTACTTCCTCTGCCCTCTTGCCTATAGGGACAGCCACCAGAAGCAGGTCTGTGCGATGTCATTCAGCCATTCTTGTAAATGAGCTCTTCTGTTATTTTGGCAATTTATGCCTCTAGCCAGGGGAGCCAAAGAAAAATGGTTTTTCGAAATGCGATTTAGACCGAATAAATTTCCTTACATAAGTGCAGTATTTCAGTTTTAAATGTCTAGGGGCCTGCTGGCATTTTTCCCTAGTCTCTCGCAATTTAAAGGATTATTTGCATAACTTATAAGTTGCATTAGCCTTTATATGTGTGCTACTTTATAAAACAAATGAAGCCAGCATTGTTCCTCTAAGTTCCGCTCTCAGATATAAAAGGATGCTGGAGAGAAAGGGAGTAAAGACAGGAGAGACAAATGCAAAAATAAAAACGTAGGGACAATGAATATTGGGTAAAGTTGAATTTAAGGCAGAAAACATGAGATGGACTACTTGACTGTAGTGAAGCATGCAGCCCCAGGGTGCTATCCCCAGACAAGCCAAAACCCAAAGCGCTCACCCTTTCCTTTCCCTCAAAGGCAATTATAGCTAGCAGTCATGTAGAAACAAGGTCAGCCTGCCTGGAGTGTGTCCACTGTGGCCAGTCGTGGGTGGCTTTTTGTCTCATCTCCCCACAGGAGAGACAGGCGCACTGTATGCCCCTCTCCGAGGGAGTCTCTGCAAAGTGCTCTCTTTTGTCTCTGGACTGACCAGCCTTCAGTGTCCTGTGAGCGTCCTACTGCTTTTGAACATGATGGAGGTGGCTTGTGGCCTCACTGGGAAACTTCGCTAATTGCTCATCTACCCTGACCGGAAGCAAAGCCCCTGGGAGTTTACGGGAGGCCGGCCCCTGCCATAGACCCTGAAGTGTGTCTCCAGGGGCACGGATGATCAGACACTCAACGACTGACCCAGAAGTTGGCGGTTTGCACCTAGCCAGCAGCACTGGGCAGGATGGCCTTGGTCGTCATCCCTGAAAACCCTGGGAGGCCATTCTATTCTGGTCAGGAGTCAACTTTGCAGCACGTAACTTCAGGGTGGCATTTGCTGCCACCCTGACCTGGGCCAGGGCTCACTAGGCTGCCCCGCTGCCTTCCCGGTCCTGCCGATCATCCGTCAGCCATACACCACCACCTCCCTGCACCTGCTCTCAACCCAGCAGCCCCTGTGTCTGCTTCCCCTGCTCCTTCTCCATCCTCTCAGAGGTTGGGAGAAGTCTGCTTTGGAAAGAGAAGGCCCCGGGGGCCCTGGTCTGCACCACTGGAGGACGGCACTGTGCAAAGCCAGCTCCCAGCCAGTGAGAGGTGGTGCCAGTCTCCCTGTGGTCTGGTGCCATCAAGTCCCTTCCAGTTTCCAGCGACCCCACGCACAGTAACTGCGTGACCCACACAGTTGTTGTCGTCGTCGTCGTGTTCCACCAAGTTCTTGTTGCAGTCACTGCATCCAGTGCGTCCCTGTGCCAGTGCATCCCTGCCTGGTCTTTTTCCTGGCCCACCACTGCCCCAAGCACGCTGCCTGGGGAGAGGGGACCGCCATGGGGGCAGGGCCTACATGCCTTCTCAACACGCCTTGAACAATTTTTCTTTCCCAGTGAGCCTGCATTAACTTTCTAAAAAGAAGGACCCTTCAAACGTACGTTTGTAGACTGTGTGTTAGCGATTGGACCCGCAGCTCAAGGCTCCTTTCTCGTCGGTAGTACCTGGAGGAAGATTGCATGTGTCGGGTTAAGCCCTTAGGTTTTTGTATGTTCCTCCCTCCTTCTATGCTTTGTTTTGTGCGTTATTCTCCTGACTTTAAAACAGGAAACCCACGTGACTCTTTACCCTCCTGGTGCTTCAAGACTTCTAGGATTCTCTACTAGGGCTCTTCTCCCTGAGCGGGGAGCGAAACCAGCCACACCTACTGCCGGCCCGACCCCGAGCCCCCTCCAGAACAGAGAGGGCCTATGCTCCGGTTCCCACGCCTAAGGAGCGTTAGGTTGCAGAAGCAGGCTGCCTCGTCTTCCGCCCTGGGAGCGCCTGGGGGTTGCCAGCAGCTGACGTGGATGTCACTCAGCGCAGGACCCACGACACCACCAGAGCGAGGCCTTCTCATGGCCCCCGAAAGGCCCTTCTTCATGTGTGCGAGCAGCTGGTCCCTGCTGGCTCGTAAACAGCGCCCCCCTGCCTCGTCTATCTGTGGGCTCTCTTCCCATTTTTATTTCTCTTCTTGACCACTTTACCTCCAGTGATCCTCGTTGTTGCCCCACTTCCCAGACAGCCCCACCAGTAATCCTCTGTTCACCTAGCCGATGTTCAGAATAGTTCCCACTCAACTGTCTCACGCCGCGAATGGAAAAGGCTGAGCCGTTTACGAGCCCGTCAGGCAATCAGCTCCTCCAAGCCTCGGCAGGCTTGTCTGTCTGTGCTCATTGTTGGACTTCATTCGGCCTCGTTCTGCCCCAACCTCAGGTCCCATTACTGCATTGTCCTGCCTAAACACGAAAGCCAGAGCGCTATGGCTGCAGCACCCCCCTCCTGGACATCCAGAGCCTTCTGTTAGGGGGGACCAGGTGCAGCCAGCCCGCTGCTCCCCCCAGTTGGTGCCCTAGCAGTCTGTTCGGCAGTGCCTGGAGCACTTGGGAACCACTGTCCACCCGGGCGGTTCTGAAAGGTGGGGACAGCAGCCAGGTGGAGTGGCGGAGGTTACAGATGACTCCCAAGGCCCAGCTGACTCGGACCACCTCGCACATTCACAGCCACCTTATGCAAGACAGCGAGTCCCCCTTTCCAGACCAGGAAACCGAGGCCCACAGAGATGAACGTGATCTTCCCCAGGTCACTAGCAGGGGAGATACTGACAAGGGGCCAGTGGGGCCCTGAAGTGGGGCCACCCAGGGCCAGGAGCATGATTGGACCTTAATACCAGGGCAAAACACGGACAGCAAAGAGCACGACTGAGGAAAGGCTTTGTAGGAAAGCATGGGCGTAATGGACCCCACCAGGCAGTTTTCCCAAGGACAGCCCCTCAGATGGCCACACCCACCCCACAGGCAGATGGTCTTGAGAGGTTCAAGGTTGAAGATCGTTGGGACCCCACGGGCTCTGGTGTCCAGGCTGAGCCCCATAGGGGCCCTTAGAAAACCAGGCACCTGTGATGAGTGCTCTGTCCTCCAATCCTTTCTCCCATAGGTGGGAATGGAAGATGCGGCCCTCAATGACTAAAGAGTGGTTATTCTTCTCATCCCATCCTTCCAGTCCCATGCATAGAGAGCGGTGTGAGTCCAGGGAAAGGGGCCGCTCCAGGCTCCTCGGGGCAGGGCGCACACAGCCAGTGTGTGGTGCTGACCTCCTGGGGGCAGGGTGTAGGAGCACCCTGGGCCTGCTCAGCAATGACCTCTCAATCCACCTGTGTCCTGCTGTGCCCTGCCCCTTCCAGGAATCTTCTCTGGGAGGCGGTGCATCTGCTCATTGGTCCAGGGCAGCAAGGGCCAGCCCATGAGAATTTTGTTAAGAAACCTTGCCCCCAGGGGCATCTTTTTGGTGGCACCACTCAGAAAGCCTCAAAAAGGAGCGTAAGCTGAGTCCCTCAAAGATGCCCAAACACCCATTTTGATGGGGTGTAAATGGGAGAGTGCAGAATTCTTGGGGGGCATGGTGAGAGAGAGGGAGCACCACCTTCGGACAGGTGTAGACTGAGGTGGTGGACATTCTGATAGTTTATTTAATAAAGATTTCTGTGAGTGTGTCACCGTATATCTTGACTCCACCTACAAAGATGTTCCCTGGTAAGGCTGGCAAACCTCAGCTCCTCCTCCCTGAGCTAGCGGCTTCTCCCTAACTCGTGGTTGTAAGGGCTGACTGGTTGATCCGTCCAGCAGTCCTTGGTAGAGTCCGTATTCTTTGCCGGCACTGTCACACAAAGGCATTTGTCCTCCAGCCGCCCTCCTCAGTCACAGCCTGCTCTCCATGGCTTGGGGGAGACGCCCCTTCTTGCGCCCAGCGATATCCTCGCTCTTCTTCTCAGTTATCCGCAGTCCCCTCCCACAAGCTAATGGCATAAGTAGGATTTAACATATATTCAGAGGAACCTCAAATTTTACACAAAACCGTTGACGTGAATTTCATGTCAGCCGTGCTGCATGGAGGGCAAATAGAGAAAGTGGCGCTGTGGTCAAAAGCTGAAAGACCAGAAAGTCTTAACTCTTGGACCATTGGCTCTTCCTGGATCCATGTGGTGAGGTGGCTCCTGTCTCTGGTTTGCCTGTTGTCAGAAGCCCTCGCATAACTCCTGGGTGTGTGTGGGGCGGGGGGGGGTTATCATCACTGGTTTGAGAAGGGGGCCTGAGTGCTCAGAGGCCATGCTTGGCCTGGGCGATCCTGTGAGCACCCTTGAGAAGCAGGCTACTGCAGCTGCTTTGTCAATGCTGTGTGAGTGCCAGAAGACTGAGTCACCAGGAAGGGTTCCCATCCTGCTGGAGCTTGTACCTTTGGGGGCACCGCTTGAATTATGATCCTCTGCACTCGTAGTTCTGACAGCTGTTTTCTCTGTAAAAGAAGCCATCTCTCCAGACCAGCAACAAGCCCTGTTTCTGCTTTCTGGCCCTGTCTTGCTAAAAGTCAGCCCCTGCTTCTGTCTGAGATTGTTCCCATTAGCCACCAAGATCTGTCTAGTCGAAGAAGAGCACTTGGTATTTTCTTCTTAGTCTTTTTCCTCCCCTTCTCCTCCTCCTCCATCATCATCATTTGCCAATGCACAGAGTTCATATGACACCACTTGGCCCAGACCTGTTACTGTTCTTGTTGCTAGGAACCATCCAATCAAATCATTCCAAGTCATAACAAGCCCAGGCACTGCCCGTCTCATGCCCTCCCCACAAGCATTGCCCTGCCATCTGTACAGCCACTCTGTGGGCCCAGCACATGGAGTGTCCTCCTCTTTTTATGGCCCCTCCATGTCACCGAGCATGGTGTCCAGCTTCTAGGACTGGGTGCTCCAAAATACATCCAGCGCACGTGTGAGGAGCGTTCCGCCTTCTCCTTCTTCCAAGACACTTTGTTGGTTCTTCTGTAGTTCCAAACCATAGTCAGTGGTCTTGGACAATGCAGTTATCCAAAGGCATCGAGTCCTCCATCTCTCAGTCATTGTCCAGCGTTAGCATTGAATGTGTGCCCATTGGAAACTCCAGGATCCAGTGTTATTAGCATGAACGTGTGCCCATTGGAAACCCCACGACATGGGGCAGGCCTACCTTACTCTGCAGGGTGACCTGTCTGCTTGTGTGAAAATGCCTGGTCCCATGTGCCTGGCAGTTTGAAAACCTGTGGAGCCCACTGAGTCAGTTTGTATGTTCATTGTTCATCAATCTTAGTTTCTCTTCTTAGAAAAAAAATTGCAGTAGAAGGTGGATCTTCCTCCATACTGGTGTTTCATCTAGGATAACTTGGAAGCCCTGCACCCCCTTTGGAGGACAGTTCAGTGCCCCAGCATGTAGGACCCTTACACACACACACACACACACACACACACACACACACACACTGGAACCCACATGTCATTTGTAAAACTAGAGAAGAGTGAGTGCCCTCCGGGCAAGGCTACCTGATAAATCAGGTAGCTGATAAGTATCTCCACTTATCACTTCTTAGTAACAAGCTTCCCCTTACAAATATGTTCTTGAAGGACATACCTGTTCTGCCTCCTGTTCTTATTCTTATTAATCAGTTTGTTGGGGGCATGTACAACTCTTATCACAATCTTATCACAATACATACATCCACTGTGTCAAGCCCATTTGGACATGTGTTGCCATCATCATTTTTAAAGCATTTGCTTTCTACTTGAGCCCTTGGTATAAGCTCCTCATTTTCACCCCTCCCTCCCCACCAACCCTTGATAATTTATAAATCATTATTATTTTGTCATGTCTTACACTGTCCAAAATCTCCCTTCACCCACTTCTCTGTTGTCCGTCCCCCAGGGAGGTGGCTGTATGTACATTCTTATATCCTGTTCCCCGGTACCTCCTGTTCTTTCAGATTCTGTGGGCCCAAGTCTTAGTTCTGCCCCACCCTCCTGCTAGCCTACCATGAGTTCTCACAGCATGTTCCTGGGCGCCTTGACGGATTTAGTGTGGATTGATGGGGAACTTCCGGAGAGTTCGTAAAAACCAATTAATGTCATATCTCACATTGCCCGACCTCTCCCCCAATCCACTCCTTTGATGCCCGTTCTTCAAATAGGAGCCTGTGTGTATATCCTTGCAGTTGGTTCCGTCTCTCTACCCCACCCTCTCGCTACCCTTCCAGCAGCCCCAATCTAACCACTGGCCCGAAGGGGCTCATCCATCCCGGTTTCCCCATAAAGTATTGAGGGTTGGTGGGAAGGAGAGAGCAGGGGAAGAGGGGAAGGGATAGAAAAGCTGATACCAGGGACTCAAAGGAAAAGGCGGATGATTGGAGAACAATAATAGCAGCGGACATGTGAAGGTGCCTGGGACAGTATGTTTATTTATGTATTGTGAAAAGCGATGTATGAACCCTCAATAAAATGATTTAATAAAAAAAAAACACCAATTAATGGAAATATGGGTGGGGGTGAGAAGCTATATAAACATCTAGCATTTGTGATAACACTGATGTAGTGTTGAATGCGATGACTTTTAACTTTTTGTTTGCTTGTTTTCTATTTTTAATCATTTTATTGGGGGCTAGTACAACTCTTAACACATTCTATCCATCCATCCATTGTGTCAAGCACCATTTGTGCATTTGACTTTTAACGTGTGTGTGTGTGTGTGTGTGTGTGTGTGTGTGTGTGTGTGTGTGTGGCATCACTGCCCTGGTGGGGGTAGGAAGCCCCATCTTGCTCCTGGAGAGCTGCTGCTGGATTTGAACCGTCAACCTGCACTCCGTCAACCGTCAGTCCAGGACTCCACCACTGCGCCACCAGGCCTCAGCCAACTTTTAACTTCTAAGGAGTCCATGGAAGTATTAAAGCCCACGGAAAGTTCCCCATCCAGTTTTGATTGCTTCCTTCTTTCCTATTTCTCCCTCTTTCTCAAGATCAGCCACTTCAGAAGCTGGCGGGGGTGCTGTGTTGGGGTGGTGGTTGGGGGGCTCTCCTAGCTAAAGCCGCCCATCCCAGGGGATTGGCAACGCGGTGACGAGTCTGTGTTGGCGTGGGCTTCCGCGATCTGCTACTGGGTTGGCCTTCTCCCGTTGGCCACACACTGCCGAGGGCCTGGAAGGCGAGTGTGTGCACTGCTGGCCTACCGGACATTTCACTGTAGAAATGTCACAAAGCACACCAGCCTCCCACTCGACAGCCCCGTGCGCTTTCTGTGTGGTGACATTTGTCTCCGCCCCTGAAGGTGACAGCACTCTTCCCACCTCCCCGCTGGATTCCCCCGCTGCACCTTCCGTGAGTGTGGACCCGGTGACCTGTCAGGCCGGGTCTGAGCAGTGGGCTGCTGCCATTCACCATCACTTGTACGTGGTGGCTTGTGTGTGGCTGTGGTCGGAAGCTATGTCATCGGTACTTTCCAGAGCCAGTGGGGTCACCCACGGTCGGCAGATTTCAGCAGAACTTCCAGGCAAAGAAGAGGCTAGAATGAAGGAGTCGGCTGCCCGCTTGGAGGGATTAGCCACTGGAACACTTAGGTCGAGCAGTGGAGCGTGGTCAGAGGGGACCGGAAGATGAGCCCCTGGGCTGGAAAGCACAGTCCGTGGACGCCGTGGCTGCAACCACGGACGCAAGCATGGCACCGATGGTGAGGAGGGTACCTGTCCTGTGCCACGCAGGTTCTGCCATGAGTCAGTGCTGAGTGGACCGCAACTGTTACCACCGCATCGCTCAGCCCCCTGCCCCACCCCTCTGCTTCTCAGGAGGAATTGTAGCACTCGCGCGCCCTGAGTCCAGGGCCATGGCGTCGTCCACCAGGCCGCGTGACCGTGGTGACCAGAGAGTGCAGAGGAGCAGGACACGGCACGGCTGCACAGGGGGGGGGGGGGTCCCTGTCCCTCCACACCTGGTTCACAGGAGAGCCGCACCCAGCCCACGCTTTTGTCAGCCACACCTCACAGCCTTTCAAGGCTAGTAAGGCAAACTTCACATGTTCTGAGACCTTTTTCCCTAATTCCCAAAATAACTCAACACTGTCGCGGGTGCAGTGAATTAGGAAATCTGGCTCTTTTATCCAGTGCATGTCACTTAAGATCTGGAAACGAAGGTGGGGGAAGATGCTGACCAAGGCCCCCTCTGAGTGCCACTGGCTTGCCAGCCTGCTGGGCACAAAATGAGCCCTCTGAGGACAGGAGGGGAAGATCCCCTCACCAGCAAAAGCCAGGAGTGGAGCGGGTCCTCTGGACCCCAGATTCCTGTGCAGTGAGCCCTGGCACCCAGAAGGCAGCTGGGACAGCAGAGGAGCAGCTGCTGAACCTGGAGCCAGTGCGTGAAATCGAGTGGTGGCCTTCGTGCCAAGCCCAGGGAGGGAGTCAAGCGGAGTGCTTGGGGAGTGCAGTGTTTCTGGGCACTTCATTGAGAGGCATTGGACTCGCTGCCCCACAGGGCTGGGGCTGAGGCTTGCGGAGCAGGACGTCTCTGGGTAGTGTTGTCAGAGAGCTGAGCTCACTGACCCACAGAGCTGCTGCAGCAGAGTGGCGGAATTCTATAACACATCCTGACCAATAACTCTATCCAGGCATTTCTCATTTGCATCACAACCTGTTCACTTAATAGCCTTAGTGAAAAAATAGCTAGTGTTGTTGGGGGCAGCTCAAATGTTTTCTCACAAAACCGGAAAACACAAATGTCTAAAATGGATTCCTCCATACCACTGCCCCTACCTTCTCCACCATCTCCCCTCCCCCCCCCCCAGGAAGCAGCCCAATTAACACATCATGGATATTGTTTGTTGGTTTAATTTCTAATGTGCTGACCAAGACGAAGTGGAATTCATTTGCATCCAAAAAAGATACAAAAATAGCCCACAGGACTTCCTCTACAGTATTTTTACTTTTGGACTCAGTTTGATTGCTATAATAGAATTGGGTTGTGTGTTGTTTTTTTTTTGGGGGGGGGGGGAGGGGGTAATAAGTTAAATTGTAAAAATAGCCAAGTGTGAGTTTTAGAGGAGAGGAAAGTGATGAGATTGTCCTCACGTCCTATTTACCATAGGAAGCTCCCCAGTAAGTGCAGCCACACCTCGGCTGCCCAGGCCTTCGCTGGGAGGATCTCGGGGTGAGCAGCCTGAGAGATGGTCTTGGAGGTGTGTGTGGGGGGGGGGGGGTCTTACAGGAGAAGCTCATGGGCATACCACATTTCTGTGGGCGTTTCTGAGCAGGATCCGATCCACGGAGCTCCTCTCTCCCAGTCCTCCTCATGGGGTGGACCAGCTTCCTTTTTGTGTACCAGTGACGACTTGGTCTCTGCCCCAGGGTCAGCTGCTGTACTCTGCTTCCAAGGTGGACAGGGCCTTTGGGGTCTGTAGGCTTGGTTTCTCCCCTCTGAGTGATGCCCCGCGGTCCTCTCTGCTAAACTGTCTTTGTCGCTGAGCCTTCAAGGACATGCCGGCTGCAGAGTCTGATTCCTGGCCTCGGACAGGCCGGGGACCAGCGTGCCCTTGACACGCTTGTTGTTCTCAGGGACTCAACCAGCCTCACTGTGGGTCCTCAGGGAGAGGTGTTGCGTTGGGGTGCTGCTGGGGGTGCCCAGCAGCTTCCTAGTGGCCTGCCCTGCTCTGTGACTGTACCCTGCCTGGCAAGTGCCACCTGGGAGGAAAAAACCCTGCTGGCTTCCCTTGACCTTCTGCAGAAAGCCCTCTTCAGACAGGAGCCGTCAGGACACCTGAGGCCTGTCTCCGGCACCTGACAACAGCAGAGTTCAGTAGAGAGTGGGCTGAGCTAACAGGTCAGGTGGCACACAGAATGACCCCCTCCCGGGACAAACTGTTTGCACATGGTGAGACCTGAGCCATGGCAGCCTCACTGAGGAAGCTCTACGCGCTGGACACGGCGAGGAAATCCTCCTGGGACTCTCCTGGCCCAGGATGCGGAGAGGGGGAGGCCTGCGCCCTCTGACACCAGACCGCCCCGGAAGCCCCCAGGCACAGTTCTGTCTCACTCTATGGCCCAGCGTGGAGTTTGAGTGACTTGGCTGTCGCTGCTGGCTGCATGCTGTGCAGGGAGTGGGGAAAGGGTCCTCCCCTGGAAGCGGGCACATTCCCAGGGCACTGGGACGCTGGTCCTCTGAAAAGCACCTTGTTGGTGGCTGTGGCATTCTGGCTTCAAGTTACCTTCAGTGCAAAGCTCAGTGGCCATCTTTAGGGGAGCACGCCGCCAGGCAGGGGAGCACGGCGGCAGGCAAAGGCCTCTCCTTTGCCCGTGTGTGCCTTAGTGACGTCATCTATCAGTCCTTTGGAAACATCGAGCTGTGCGTGTCAGCACATTTCAGGATGGGTATTTTTACCCGGAGCCACTGGGTGGGGCCAGCGCGTCCACCTTTCAGTTAGCAGCCACCAGGGTTCCATGGAGGGAAACAGAGGTGGCCTCACACCTGCCCTTCCAGCCCCTCATGGGGATAGGACTTCCATGTCTGAACTCACTGTGAGGGTCCCAAAGGGATCTGATCAAGGAGGTGGCAGGAGTGGGGAGGGGTCGGAAAGAGAGAGTGGGAACAGGAGGCCAAGCCGAGCTGCTCATGGGCCACAGCAGTGCCTAGAGGATTTGAGCTCAGGACCCCTTCACCCCACACTGAGCCCACTGCCATCAGAGACAAGGACGGCACTGTTCCATGGGCTTCTAAGGGGACCAGGCAGCCTCATCTATCTCCCAGGGAACATCTGGTGAGCTTGAACCGCCAACATTATGGTTAGCATCCTAGCAGCACACAAGCCTCTTCAAAATGACTTAGGACCCCAGGGAGCTTTGATGGTGCGAAGGTGGCCGCTCCGACCGCCGCCCGTGCTTGAGGTGTACTGTGTTCAAACTTTCCAGCCCATGCTGATGTCATCGTGCACGTTAGCATGACCTTGACATGACACACAGAGCCCTGTGTGCCAAAAGGCACCTTGGGAGAAGAGTGGCTTTATTGGACTCTTTGCAAATCTGGGAAGAAGAGCTGCCCAGCTGTCCAGTTGAAGTGCAGGAGGACATGCAGTCTTCTCACCCAGCCGTGGATGCAGCTCTGTGGCATCTGGTGTCGTGTTGGTGAGCTGCCTGTGCCCTGTGACATTACATTCTTGGGGCGGCAGGCAAAGGCCTCTCCTTTGCCCGTGTGTGCCTTAGTGACGTCATCTATCAGTCCTTTGGAAACATCGAGCTGTGCGTGTCAGCACATTTCAGGATGGGTATTTTTAAACCCCACTCCTGAAGCTCACCGCTGTTGGCATGGAAAGCTGACTCAACACTGGAAGATGTGACTGTTGCAAAAGCCCCGATTGCTGGGCAGGCCTAGAGTGCTGGATACCAGCTGCAGCACCACTGGGCAGCCCTGCCGTGGCCCTCCGGCCCACGGGTCTGTACCTCCGTGGAAGAACAGGGAGGGTGGTGGGACTCATTCAGTGGTGCTCTGACTCCGCCTGACGTTCCATGCCATGGAGTCGACTTCTGACCGTGTGAAGACCCCCAAGCAGGACTGGCCGAATACTTCCTGGTCCCTCACCACCCCCAGGACCAGTTGTTGATGAGACTGGTGTGGTCCATAGGGCTTCTCATGGGCCGGTTTTCAGAAGTAGGTCACCAGGCCTTTCTTCCTGGCTCTGTTAGTCTGGAAACTGAGCCTGCCTAGCACCACAGCAGCACACAAGCCTCTGCTGACGGATGAGCGGGATCTAACCCAGGCCCCCTTCAGGGTTGGTGCGACTCCTCTGTCGATGTCACTCCTCACCTGCAGCGCAGGATGGAAGGCCTCTGGGAGCACTCAGGAGTGTGTCTCTGACGTGTGTGTCTGCAGACCGATGCTCCACCCCGCGTCTGTCAGCCGAGCGCACTCTGCTTGCCCCCTTGTGCACACTCGGAGCATCAGGGGTCATTGGTTGCCTAGGCTGCAGTCGGCCATTCTCAAGCTGCCTGAACATCAAGGTCCTCACCCCCCACGGCAGTCTGCACATGTCCTGTTCTATGCCCAGCACAGGCCTGCAGGGGGATTGGTGCTCCAGTGACGTCTGTCAGATGATTGCACTTAGAGGCAAATGTTTGGATCTCTACTGTCAACTACTGGGTTGAAAACACACAGATGTTATTGGACTGAAACTAAACGATGATCCAGTGTTTTCTTTCAGGGCTGTTTAACCTCTAGTCATCTCTCGCTCTTTCTCTCTCTCGCTCTCTCTCTCTCTCTCTCTCTCCCTCCCTCCCTCTCCTCAAATCTGTTCATTCTGCATAAAAAGAGTAGGAATCAGAAGTGTTTTCCAGTAACCCCAGGATTCGACATTTCTGCAATCAATCTGTTGTGCTTTCTGCTTTTCAGATGTTCCTCCTGCTGATCAAGAGAAGCTTTTCATCCAGAAGTTACGTCAGTGTTGCGTCCTCTTTGACTTTGTTTCCGATCCCCTCAGTGACCTAAAGTGGAAGGAAGTGAAGCGGGCTGCTTTGAGTGAGATGGTAGAATACATCACGCATAATCGGAA
The DNA here is from genome assembly GCA_004026705.1 of Nesogale talazaci. Taxonomy (NCBI): domain Eukaryota; kingdom Metazoa; phylum Chordata; class Mammalia; order Afrosoricida; family Tenrecidae; genus Nesogale; species Nesogale talazaci. The sequence continues at coordinate 41,275 of PVJH01015811.1, forward strand.
TGTGATCACAGAACCCATTTACCCAGAAGTAGTCCACATGGTAAGTGCTTCCAGCTCAGCCTGCCTGGCCCCGCCCTGAGTGACAGGCAGAGTGTTGCTGGTGGGCCTGTGGCAGGCTGGGCTGTTGGGGTCCCCTACAACCCTAGCCCAAGAGCCTGCCCACCGCACCCAGTGGGTCCGACCCCTAGGAGAGCCAGTTTCCCACGGCTGTGAATCTTGGCCACGATCCCTCCCGCCACACCTCCCAGAGCAGCCTTGGTGCTTGCTCCTTGAGGGAGGACAGTCCACATCCAGGGGCCTTCTGGAGGCTGGACGTGTCCCATGTGGGCGACTTATCCTCATATATCCCCTTGGACAGGTGTCACAATGTACTCCTGCCCGTTAACGAAGGACCCTTCAAGAAGGGGGTGGGAAATCCCACCCTCTGTGAACCCTGTTTTCCCACGAGCAGCCCGGCATGTGTCATTTGGAAGTAACTGTGGGTGTGGGTAGGAAAGGAGAGGTGGCGCAGGGGCTCTGTGGGCATCAGACAGGTGACCCTGGTGCGCTGGGGTGACCTCCTTCAGCGGTACCCCGTCGTTTGTTTTGTCCACCTCTGAAATCTCAGTCCCCTCCGGTCAGTTGCCTCCCAGGGGGACCTGCCAGCACCCCCGGGAGCATGTCGCAAGATGGGCTCATGCGACATCACCATGTGACCGAGAGCTCATGTGCCGTGCCCTCTGAGTCGTTGGTGTTTGATCCACCATGGAAGTAGGTCACCTGGAGGAGCCATTGGCCCTCGCCGCTGCTGCATAGTCCTAGAAACTCTTCCATCCTGATTTCCGGCAAACTCAATATTTTCAGGGCTGCATCTACTCTGCAAAACTCTAAATTAGGGATTTATGTAAAGCTATGTGTTATACTGATGTGTATATTATGTCTTAAAAAATAACAGCAAACTTGGGCTGAGCCCCGGTGGCGTAAGTGGTTGAGTGCGGGACTGCAGCCCGCGGGGCTTGGCGGTTCAAATCCAGTGGCGGCTCTCAGGGGCAGCACTGCGTAGCTCCCACGACCACCAGAGGCAGTGATGTCCCCCACCCCACCCCACCCCCCCAAAAAAATAACAACAAACCATTGCATTGATGCCAATTCACAGGGACTCTATGGGACTGTCCCATAGGGTTTCCAAGGCTATAATGGAAGCAAACTGCCACTTCTTTCTCCCTTGGTACAGCTGGTGGATTTGAACCTCCAGCCTTTTCAAGTGGCATTGGCATGCTTAAGCACTGCACCACCCCTATACATGTGTCACATAACCTCCAGCCTTTTCAAGTGGCATTGGCATGCTTAAGCACTGCACCACCCCTATACATGTGTCACATACAACCTATTAAGTTTATCATACATTTTGGAATTAACTAGATTTGTTGATGTAAAATTGTAAAATAAGCCTGTATTTCCCACTTTGCTGTATGTGCTTTAGAAAACCAAACAGAAGTAATGCAGTTGACAACCTGTTGTGATGGAAGCTGACCTAAGTTGATTGTTTACCGTCGTCAGGGCTTGAAGCACAAATTGAGTATGGGGGGGTGAGGGGGGAAGGCTGCCGTGGCGGCGTAGCCTGAGAGTTGCAAGGGCAGTGAGTCTGTCTTCAGGCCTTCCCTGCTCAGACTTCCTTTGGAAGTCTTTCCAGTCCCAAATCATCAGGAGCAGCATGTAATGTTTTCTTCTAGTTCTTAGTTTTGTTTTTCGCATCACATTTTATGGCCTTCCTGGAATCGTCTTTTAATGAGGCAGTGGTGGGGGCCTCACCTGGGCGCTTTTGAATGGGTGGTTACTTATTTGTGAGTGCTCGTGTGCACACCCCAGTAGTTCCCTTATCTTGTTTTAAACAGATCTCTGTTATGCATTAGCTTCACGTGCAGGCAAGAGCTTGCTGTCTTTAGGGAGCCTTGACTGCCAGTAGCCAGAGAGAGGGAGGCATCTCCAGGGACCAGACCGCTGTGGTCCTGGCTGTGACCCTGCGGAGACTCAGGGGCTGCCCCCAGCCAGTGTGAGCTCAGCGGCTTTGTGCACTCCCCATACAGCCCGACACACTTACAGCTACTAAGAATTTTTTCTTTCTTTTTTTTTTTTAATTAATAACCATTTCTTTCCCTCCCACTGTTGTGATTATTTCCTAACTGGGTCCTCTTCGCCCTGGTTCCCATGCCTGAGAAGCCAGTCCACAGTGCTAGGCGGCTGGTTTCCTAGAGCCATGAGGAAGCCAGCATGGAGAGCCAGCGCTGGCCCAGACCCATTCTGAAGGTTGGGCGATAGAACTGTGAGCAGTTGGGCCCTGCCCTCCCCCAACCTCCATTCTGATGGGGAGCCAGGCACACAGCCTGTCAGAGATAGGCAGACCTGGACGTGCTGTGGGTCCCAGTGCAGAGCACCAGGGGCAGGGCCCCGGGTTGTGTGTGCAGGTGACGTGGACACCCCTGTGTGGCCTGGGAAGTGGGCAGTGCCGCAGGAGAGAGGGAAACACAGCAAGAACGGCCACCATGCAGCAGAGACAGGAAGGGAGTGCAGGCTGCTGGGAAAATGGCACCGGTGGACTTGCTCCCAAGCGGGTTTGCCACCCCCCTTCCTGAAGAGAGGCCAAGAGATGCGGTTGGCAGACTGGGAGTGGGGCTGCTGCCGAATGGCCCATGCGGGTGGGAGGACAGTACAGGGAGGACACCTGGCTCCTGCAGGTGCTTCTCCGCTCAGCTCGTTTGCTGACGTCCTGCTCTGCAGCCAGTGTGACGGGGACAGTCCTCGACCCACCTTTGTCTGGCGCTGCTTGATCTTTTCCTTTGATTGTCATCGTTGTCATCGGAGAGCGATGCCGCAAGCATCATATGAAACAAGAGTGTTTGTTCGTGTGGGTGTTCTGTGTGCCTCGATAATAAAGTCAAACTTACTGAGATCACTTCCGCTCCAACTCACAGTGACACTGCAGTACACACACACACAGCTTCCCAGACTGTAGTCTTTACAGAAGCAGACTGTCCTCTCTCTAGCTCCAGGAGAAGTCGGTGGATATGAACTACCAACCTGTCAGTGAGCAGCCGAGTGCTCTGCCCACTGCACCACTGGGGCTCCTGGGAATATCACGTGAGTGCAAACTTCAAGAAGTCCCCATCGCAAGTGGCTCCTGAATCGGGGTGGCAAATGGAAAGAGGGGGCTGTCCTTGGTTCCATTCTGGCCAGCAGCCCACCACCCAGAGCCCCCTTGGGCGTGCTCCCCACTTGAGGACCCTTGGAAAAGCCATTTCGCTTGATATCTTGCCAACTGGCTTGTCTGCTTTCTCTTGCATAGCCTCTTTGTCAGGTTGAATACATTTCCTTCCGTTCAAGTGTGCCAAGAAAGGTCACAGCGATTTAAGGGTGCTGACTCAGACATCACTTGAAGAAGCCAGAGTTCTATAGATGGCATTTTTATGACACTTTCTTTTTATATCACCTATCCGAGTGGTCTGTTCTACCTTTTAAATGGATTTATTGAGATCTGATTCATATACAATTTACCTTTTTGAAATGTAATGGTCCCATAGTTTTCTATATAGTAACACTATCACCACATTCAAATTTAGAAGACTTGGTCCCCCTGAAGAAGAAACAGGAGGGAGTCGTTTGAACAGAACACGGGGAGTACCTCGTGGTTTGAAGTCAGGAAAAGTGTTCTTCAGGACTGTCGCACATCAGAGTCACCCTTATCCAGTCTAAATGCTGAGTCACCAATCTGAAAAGCTAGACTGAAGAAGAACGCAGCATCAGGATCGGAGGAGGGCTTATTAACAACCCGTGAATGCAGATGACAAAGCTGGCTGGCTGAAGGACCTGAAGCACTTGCTGGTGGAAATCAAAGATTACAGCCTTCAGTATGGGGTGCAATTCAATGTAAAGAAAATCAGCATCCACACAAGTGGGCCCAGTAGACAACATCAGGGTAGGTGGAGCAAAGACTGAAGCTGGCGGAGCTTTCATTTTGCATAGACCCTCATGAAGGCAGCAGTCAAGAGACCAAGCAGTGTGCTGCATTGGGCAGGTCCGCACAAAACCTCCTTAAAGTGCTGCAGGGCAGGGTGTCGCTGTGAAGACAGCTGCACCGGACCCTCACTGTATGTTCTCAGTCGCCTCACAGGCATGTGAAAGTTGGGCAGTAAATAAGGAAGAACGTCGAGAAGTTGATGCATTTGGATTCTGGTTCTGGTGAAGAATTAGCAAAGTCCTGTGGTCAGTGAGAAGAACAAGCAAATCTGCCCCGGAAGAAGTACAGCCAAGAATGCTTGTTAGAAGCGATGATGGTGGACTTCCTCTCACACACTGTGGACCTGTTATCAGCAGGGACTGGTCCCGGGAAAAGGACATCATACCTGGTAAAGTCGAGGGTTGTTGAGTAATCCAACCTCTCACAATCACGGAGTTCGTAGGTGCAATGATACAGATGTAATATATAAAGATTACAATAAACTCAAAAAGAATGAGAGAGGTTAGAGAAGATAGAATAAAGGCATCAGACACATTTCATGGTAACATCCTCACCTCCAGGATGGCCATGTTCTCAGCAGCCAGATCTGCACAGGGAGAGGGAGGAGGAGAGGACAAGATCATTCTAACCAAGGCTTATCTATACTTAGGGGGCATGCCCGCTCCCTGATTACCGGTAACTACATACGTCACAGGAAGGGGGTATACACGCATAGGAAGGGGCGGGACTAGGTACATATAGGACAAGATGGGTAGATCCTAGACTCAAAATGGTGGTCTAACCTTGGTCCTTCTTGAATGAGCTTGACCTTGTTCCTGGCGCTCCTTCTATGAAACAATCCACTATCCTTATCAGCAGGGAGTGGGAAAGACAATAGGGTCTGATTGCTCTAGATGACTTCTGGGAGATAACCTCTAAGCAGTTGACCTCCCACCGTGCACCAGCAAGCAGCATCTCAGGTTTGTCATACTTGGGGGGGGGGGGGGGGGGGGCAGAATCCTATAGAGGAAGACCATGGATGAGATGGTTTGGCACAGGGGGTGCAAGAGGGGCACGAGCACATAACCATGGTGAGGCGGCACAGGACCAGGCAGAGATTTGTCTGTCATGCACACTAGCCATCGCAGGAGCAGGAGCTGGAACCTACCGTCCCAGTGGCCCCTAACATCAAAAGAAGCCCACACCCCCTTCTTGCCGAGCCCTAGACAACCCATCACGGACCACCTAGGTAGATGGGCCTTTCTGGGTATTTCCTAACAGAGAATCATACCTTTTTTTTTTTTTTAATCTTTCATGAACAACCTTTTATTTTATTTTTTTAATCATTTTATCAGGGGCTTGTACAACTCTTATCACAATCCATACATCCATCCATTGTGTCAAACACATTTGTACATTCGTGTGAGCAACCTTTTAGCTTCATCTTTTCACGGTTCATCCGTCTTGTACCCTATATCCCAAGGTCATTCCTTTAACCCACTGGAGGGCTAAGTGCACACTGTGTTCATTCATTCAGAAATCAGAAGGCATTTGAGTTAGTTCCACTTTAGGCCAAAGTGAATAATACTGCTGCGAACATTGATGGGCACATCTCTGTGTGCCTGTGTGTACTCATTTCTGTAGTTCTATCTGGAGGAGTGGGATCGATGGATCATGGCCATCCCTTTGTCTGTGTAAGAAACCACCAGACTGATTTCCAAAGCAGAGTATGCAGGTTCCAACTTCTCCTTATCCTTACCAATGCTTATAACCACGTGTCTTTTTTATTATATCTGCCCAAGCGAAAGCAAACTCTCTACCATCGAGTTGATTCCAATTCAGAGCAACTCTCTAAGGGCAGGATAGACCCACACCTTTGGGTTTCTAAGACTTTAAATCTTGATGGGATTCCACAGCCTCTCTTTCCCCGCAGAGGAGTAGCAGGTAGTCTGAACCGCCGACCTTATGGTTAGCAGCCCAGTGGGGCAGTCATCCTACAGGATGGATGGTGCCGTCGCATTATGGCATTGATTTCCACAACTCTCCCTGAGAAGTGATGAAAAGGGCAGCTTTTCATATGCTCTGCTCATTTTTTACTGGTTTGACAGGTCCCGCAGGATAGAGTTAAGTTCTAGGATGCATTGTACACCTTCTAGGCTGATCCTTTTATTTGCCAGATAAAGAACTGAGGTTCAGAGAGGGGGAGGTGGAAAGAGCAGTGCCCAAAGAGATAACGCTGGCTATTGCTTTTTCTCGGGCCTAAATCATATAAACTTCATTATTATCTCTTAATTCAGTCATGTTTTAAGTACAACACTCCATCTGCTTTTTCAATTTGATTATCTCATTAATCTGTCCTTCAGGCATATGCATTTTTGGTTTTTGCTTTTTCTATTTTATTTTATTATTTTATTGAAGGCTCATACAACGCTTATCACAGTCCATACATCCATCCATTGTGGCAAGCACATTTGCATATGTTGCCATCATAGTTTTCAAAGCACTTTCTTTCAACTTGAGTCCTTGGTATCAGCTCCTCACTTTACCCGCCCTTCCTCCCTCTCTCATGAACCCTTGATCATATAAGTTATTATCTTTTCATGTCTTGCACTGTCCAATGTCTCCTTTGACCCCCTCGTCTGTTGTCCATCCCCCTAGGAGGGGGTTTTAGTAGGTACATTTTTCTTATCAAACACTAACAGCAGGACAGAACCAAGGAACTCAGTAGGCTTTGAGAATATAAGTCAGAAGAGTACAAATACTTGTGGAATAGTGTTTGGGGCGAGACCCTTTGAAAATATGAAACATAGGTAGATTTATATATATATATATATATATATTTCTAAGAATTCATATTCCTGAGAGCCTGCAGTGGGGGGTCAGGTTAGAACTTTGGGGTGTTTTTACCTGTGAAATGATTAGTTCACACATAAATCTGCGAATCACAAATCCCCAGGGTCCCTGAGACCTTCCTAGAGGATCAGCAGGGTCCAAGAGGAACCCGTTGGGCAGTAACCGTGGAAGGTCAGCATTTGAACCCATGGGGGCAGTCTGGCCCGGCCTGAAGGGTCACTGTGAGTCAGAGCTGACCCGGGAGCAGCGGGCTGGCGTTGGCAGAGGCCCACGCTCTCCTTGGGAGTCTTAACAGACTTTGACCTTGCCTCACCCCACCAGCAGCCCCGGCAGAGAAGGAGGGCCTCTGCCCTTCCCCGGTCTGGCTGACACAGAAGCTCGGTGGGATGAAGCCATGGCTCCTGCACCCAGATCTTTCCACGGTTGGGTGGGGGACGTGGCGGGGGCCGCTCCTCCCCGGAGCACCGCGCTTCCCGGGGTGACGGAAGGAGAGGCGGAGTTTCCACTCTTGAGTAGCTGTTGCTAAGTGCCATCGAGCCGGTTCTAACTCATAGTGACCCCTGAACATCAGCAGGAAACGCCTGCCCAGCCCTGCCCACTTCCTGTGTGTTTGAGCCCATGGACACAGCCCGTGTCAGTCCATCTCGCCCAGAGGTCTTCTTCCTCGCTGCCCCTCTACTTGACTAAGCCTGATGTCCTTCTCCAAAGACTGACCACTCCGGAAAATAGGTCCCAAGTACAGGAGGTGACATTTCCCCACCCTTGCCTCTAAGGAGCCTTCTGGCTGCCCTTGTTCTTTTGGCAACCCGCGGTTCTTCAGCACGGACACCAGCACCAGCCGCTCCTCCCTGCTCTTCCTTCGTCCATGTCCACCTCTCGCAGGCTGAGGAGGCGATGGGAAATACACAGGCCAGCACAGTCCTCAGAGCGACACCAAGTGTGCACACCAGGTGTGCTCGGTCTTCACCAGCAAGTGCTTCGGGCCTCCTCACTCTCAGCCGGCAAGGTCGTGTCACCTGCTTCCCGCAGGTTGTGCGTCAGCCTTCCTCCCATCCCACTGCGGCCCTCTTCTTCATGGACGCCAGCTGCTCCGACGGTCTGCTTGCTTTGGGCAGCGGGTTGTTTGTTTTGTTTTGTTTTTTTAATGTACAACATAACGCCGCCACTTTCAAGAAGATCATAGCGTTTGCTGTTGAGGATTAAGTTTGAGCATCCAAAAGAGAGTTCAGATCTTGGTAAACTTTTACCTGCCAGGAGGAGCTCCAGCTTCTGGCGCTGAAGACTCCGAGGAGGAGGAGGATGACGACCCTGGGAACATCCGCGCAGCTCCGGGCCCCAGGATTTCCCAGATGGCCAAGGCGTGACATCCCGATGGCACTCCCCCCTGCTGGGTTTTGATAGACTAGAGGAGGGGAGAGGCCCCTCATTGGCATCGCTTCTGATGCCATGTGGGAGCGAAACCTTTAGTAAGGTAGCTACCATTTGCTGGTGTCCCCAGGGACCCGAAAGGGCTAGGAAAATAGGCTCTTCCTTTTACAACCATATCCTTAGAAGAGGGCGTTTTTCCCCTGTATTTCAAGCCAAACACCCTCTCACAGCAGATTGCGTGCAGAAGCAGGTGGGCTGTTGTCTGTTAAGCCGGACCCTGCAAGGATTGGCAGAAATGTAAAGCCACGTCCGTCGCTCTCCTCCTTAAACCTGTTCTTGTTGAGGAAAATCTCATTCTCTCCATAAACCATCTTGTTTCTATTACATCATGGTTGTTTCTATTACATCATGGTGTGTGTGTGTGTGTGTGTGTGTGTGTGTGTTTTAAGAAGTCGATGCTTCCAGTTAGTTTCCCTGAGTTTAATTTCTAATAGTTAACCTGGGTCGATGCACCGCCCCTAGGGAGAACTCTTTGGCATCCTCAGTCACTCATAGGAGTCTGGGAGAGTGCTAAGGCCCAAATGGCTCTTGTGTGGAGACCAGGTTGCTGATCAGAATGGTTAGGGACTTTAGGCTTGTGGGAGCAGCAGTGCATTCGTGAACACCTTCCAGGTTGTTCTTAAGGCTGCTGAATGTTTCAGGGCAGTCTTTTTCTAACTAGCCCTCCGAGCCTCACACCCTCACGGGTTCCCACGTGGCAGCTGGTGCTCGCTTCCCTGACTTACACGGTAAGAGTCTTCCACACAGCTGCCCGATCCGCACCGTTCGACCTGGAGCTTCCCGCGTCGACTTGGGCATGAAGGCTGGTTCCCCTTAGTCACTGGTGACTCCACCCGCAGCGGCATTGGTTAGACGGCTGGTGGGATGAGTCGGGCGGTGCCAGCTGCTCCACACCCAAATTACAGTCATCCAGAGCTGCTGGGCAGGATTGGTACCTGGACGATGGCCTGGGGCTCTGACTCACCAGTCAGTATCCCTGCCTGCCCGCGATGTTCCTGGCACCAGGCTGCCTCTTGGGGCCATCCCAGTGTAGGAAATACGGCTCTGCCCCACAGAGCACTCTGCCTGCCTAGCTCAAGGCCAAGGGTAAAAAGGGCAGTGCCCAGGCCAGGTCACGGTCACAGTCACACAGAGGTGGCAGCTCCTCAGAAGACCAGGGTGTGTGGCCGAGGTGGCTAAGCAAAAGCAAGGTCCAGACGGAACCAGGTCAAGTCTGTACTAACCACAGGGTAGAGATGGATGTGGCTGCTGGAATCCTGAGGGGGCCGGGGGGTGGGGGGGGGAGACACAGGGGCCGCAAAGGGGCAGTTTAAAGCTCGACCTGGAGGTGGGATTGATGGGGTCATTGACTCGAGGCCAAGATCACAGGGGCCGTTCAGTCCTTCAGAGTGTGAGCAATAAAAACCATCTCCAGGCACCTTTGCACCCCCACTCCCTTGACTTATAATGCTGGTGAGAAATTCTCAAGGTTGAGCTGTTTATCAGGGCTTATTCTTTTGCATCTGCGAATAGATGCCCAAGGAGACACGCCCATCCACTATAAGCCTCAACCTGAAGGCCTTCCACTCAAGCTCTGTGGGTCAGACTTCCAGGATTACATACCCAGTGACACCACACCACACAGCCCGCCTCTTGTACAGAAGCTGTATTTGCTCCCTGGGCTGGGAAGTCCATCACTCTATTCCATGCTCTGGCTCCTGGTTCTGCTGCTGTCCCTCTGCTGTCCCCACACAGGGAAAGGCGGAAGCCCACTTTTAATTGGTGAAACCCCAAGGGAGCTTGTAGAAAAGTTGTCTTTGGACCAGACTTCTCCCCAGCCTGTGGCTCCTGCTCTGTGAAACGGTGGCTCCCAGCCTGAGAAGGGGCACCTGGGGCCCTCTGGCTGAAGCACGGGGGTGAGATGTGAGATGGGGGTTATGCATGCCACAGTGCACTTGGCCCAATTAGAGCCATATACACACAGCTTGCAGGCTGGAAGGGGAGACAAGGAGATCCCCAGAGCAGGGAGGTGTCAGGGAAAGCTGTCATGTGACAGTCAGTGCTGTCCACGCTATCATGAATGGGCTATGACAGCAAACTGACTTGCAGAGCCATGAAGACCACTGGGGACGCCAGTATCACCCCATAATGAAGGTGGCCGCCAGGTGTGCATACGCCTCTTTGTGGTGTCCTCCGGGTTCAGCAGAGAGGAAACTGGTAAGCCCCATACCTCCAGCCTGCCCAGCCTCTCTGTCTCCTGTTTAAAAGGATGGCCTGCCACTGGGCTACTGGAGACACATGGCCCAGCTCACTTCACTGGGGAATCTTTTCCCATCAGGGTCAGAGGGAGAGAGCGCCCTGTGGAACCCTGTCCCAGTCAGGCCCACAAGTCTGCATCACCTGTTACGCCGCCACGGCTGGTTTATTGATTCCACCATATAAGTCAGGGGTGGGGGGTACTTGTGCAGGACAGATGTACAGTCATTGCGCTGCAGCTCGTGTTTCCTGTTTTGGAATGTTTGCTTTGGCTCCAGACCATGTTTGTCATCACAATGAACACAGAGAAGTGTTCCTGTGAACCGCGCCCCCTTGTGATGTGGTGGTGATGCTCAGCCCTGTGGGGACCGTCCCGGCCCAAAGCAACCCCACGTACAACGGATCGAAGCACCGCCCGGTGCTGCACCACGCTCAGGGTTGTCGTGTTTGCGCCCGTGGCCCCCACCACAGTACCAACCCTCTCATCAAGGACCTCCCATTCTGCACTGGCCTCTGCATGACCAGGGTCTGCCCCCCTGAGAGTCTCGCCAGCCAGCCCCGCCTCAAAGGGGCCTTCTGGCCATGCTGCTTTTAAGACGGACGCATTGGTTCTTGGT
>PVJH01015812.1:0-52317 GCA_004026705.1 Nesogale talazaci
AAAAAAAGTAATGGCTGAGCTCACTGAGTTTACCTGAAGTACACGTTAAAAATGACGAGAAGATAAAGCAATGGAACCTTTCAAGAAGGCCATCATCCATGGGGGGTGCAGAGGAAGAAGAACCAGCCACTTCACTAAAGCCCTTTCAGATTTTATCCAGCTCTTCCAATTTCATGGTCCACAGATGGCGAAGTTCAAGTCCTTTAGGGTGTCATTAACTTTGGGCTGCTGTTGTATTTGGTGTTGACCCCTCTACGCTACACTTGGGAAGCCCAACAGTGCCACGCTTCCACATTGGCTTGCTGACTGGAAGGCGAGCAGATTGAAACAACCAACTGCCTTGAGAAAAGGACGAGGCCGTAAAGAGTTACAGCAGGAGAGACCCTCAGGGCCAGTCCTGCCCTGCCCCAGAGGGTTGCTGTGAGTCTGGATGACAGCGAGTTGGAGTTTGGAGGTGATAGTTTCCAAACTCTATCTCCTGAATGCTTTGGGGCATTCTTTAAGCAAAATGCTCTTTCTTCTGTGTGATGTCAATGATGCCATAACTGGAAGCTTTATTTTCTTAAGGATTAAATACATCTTGAATCATGTTTAATGGTTTCACTGACAGATTCACATATCATATGCTCTCATCGTCCAATCACATGGATATGAATTGTGCAGCCATCACCACAGTCAATGCCAGGACACGTCTTCTTCGTCATACTCGTTGTCAGCAACTCATCCCCACCAACCTTCCCTGCCATGTCCTTTGAAACTGTTAATCCAGTGGTTCTCTCTAAAGGTTTACCTATCTTGGGTTTTGTATACAGAAAAGCATACACAATCCAAACGCACAAATGACCCACCAATAATGACAGAATGAAACAGAAAACTCTCCATCAAAAACAAAGTAGAAAATGTTAAAAACTGGCACAACATACATTAGATTGAGAGAGATCAAATGGCAAGGTGTCACATTTTTAATCTAACGACGACTGCAGTGATCCACCCTACAATATGCTGTCATGGGGGATCCTGGGGAGGGGTCGTGGGCTTTCATTGTCTCCTATAGCCTTCTACAAACCAAGTGTTCAGAACTTAAGCTCTAATTGTGTTCCCTCCGTTTGGTTTGTATTTTATTATTTACAGTTCTTGAATGACATAAGATAATGGGTTTCTTCCATGTGGATTTAGCTGACACCTCACTTAGATGGTTGTGTTTTTTTTTTTAATGACCCTTTAGGACTCCAGGTACTAGTATTTCTGATAGTTTTCTTCACTGCACTTTGCTACAACACTCATATCTTGAGTGATCTCATCATGGGAGCTGGTATTGAGCAGAGTCATCTCATAAGTAGTAATTGTTCTGAGATTAGGACTATGATTAAGTATAAGCTAGGATTAAATCTTGTGTGCTTACCAGATTTTATTGAATTCTTCTCAATGCCTGTCCATGTTGCTTGTGAGGCACAATACTTGAGACATCATAATAATTCTAGATCCAACATGTGTAACAGCGTGCACTGGAGCTAATGCCTTGCTTGTCTGACCACCATACTGATTATACTATTGGGAAATATTGGAACTATTGCATTTGTGAATATTAAAAAAAAGAATCTCCCCTAAAAAATTCTGGAAAATAAGACAAATGGAATCTACAATTATTTGCCTGTGATTTTGAGCCTAAATAAAGACCTTTACATTTGTACCTGTTAGATTATGCTTAATATAAAAATGATTGTTGTTGCATTATTTATAAGAACACATAATTGAAAATAATGTACTTGGCCAAAAATTAGAGACTGTTAAATATATTATCTACAGAAGATGGACTGTCACATGTGTGTTAACAGGATTTTTCTGAAGAATACGTAATACCATGGGAAGTGCTTTGGCTACAATACTGAGAAGGGAGATGCACGTTTCAGCTACATACAACAAGAGATTGATAAACTTCTTCCTAGGAAAGGGATTGAGGTTCAGGGAGAGGGAAAGGAGTGCTCCTGTTAAATTTAATTTTACTGGAATTAATCCACTGTTCTAACCTGATAAAAATCAAGTCTCGATCTGCCATATTGAAAGATTCTATGGGCAAAATGTTGAGCTAAACAGAAAACATTTAAAAGAAAATGGAGGAAATGTTTAGACACTGTACCAAAAAGAACTGATCAGTATTCAACCATTGAAAAAAATAGAATATGATTTAAAAAAACTCAAGGTATTGAGAGAAGTCCAAGTGGCACTGAAGGAGTTGGAAAGGAAGCCAGGCTCTGGGAAGTGGCAGACTACCAGCTGGAATGCTACAGCAATGAGTGCAGAACTGAGGTGCTCACTCATCTACCCCAAGATGTTTGGAAGACAGCTACCTGGCCAATTGCTTGGAAGAGCTCCATATTCCAAGGGAAAGTGATCCGACTGGATGTGGAAATTATTGAGCAACATCATTGTGTCACAGGCAATTAAAATGTTGCTGGAGGTACTGGAGAAATGGTTTCAGCAGTGCATCAACAAAGGACTACCAGAAATCCAAGCCAGATTCAAAAGAGGACATGCAATGAGAGACCATGGCTCCTATCTGGAAGATCGTGGCAGAAAGCAGAGAAACCCAAAAGATGTTTACTTTGTTTCTCTGACTATGTAAAAGCATTTAACTATGAGGATCAGGAAGCATTATTGATAACATTGTGAAGAATAGGAATTCCAGACACATAATCATGCTTATGTAGCGCCTATTCACAGACCAAGAGACAGTTACCTGAACAAGACGAGAGGATACAGCATGGATTAAAATCAGGGAAAGTATAATTAGAGTTGTAGAGTCCTACCAAACATTTTCAATCTGTATGCTGAGAAAATATCTGGGATGAAAATATTTTGTGTCTTTTTTTTTTTTTTTGAAGAAAAGCACAGCATCAGGATCAGAGGAAGATGCGTTATCAACCTGCAATATGCAGAGGACACAATCTGCTGGCAGACATTGAAGAGGACTTGAAGCACAGACTATGGACATCAAGGATGACAGCCTTCAAAACAGATGACACCCAAACACACAGAAAGCAGAAATCTCCACAACTGGGCCAATAAACAACATCACGATAAAGAGGGGAAATGCTGAAGTTGCCAAGGGTTTTACTTGGATCCACAACCAATGCTCATGGAAGCGCCAGTCAAGAAAACAAATTAGTATCATGCGTCAAGGAAATCTATCTCCAGAGAGTTCTTTTAAATTGTTAAAATGCCCAGATGTCACTTTGAAGAGTCAGGTGTGCCTGGGCCGAGCCATGGCATTTTCAGTGGCTTCATGTGTATGCGAGATGTGGACAATGAGTATGGACGTTGAATGACGGTGTTGGTGAATACTATTAATGTATGATGGATTTTCTGAAGCACATATTTTAGAAGGAGACTAAGCGGAATACTCCCTAGAAGCCATAATGGTGAGACTTCATCTCACATACTTTGGGACGTGTTTTCAGGAGAAGTGTTTCATGCTTGGTGAAGTAGCAGCTCCACAGAGTAGAGGAAGTCCCTCAATGAGATGGGTTGACTACAAGAATGAGCTAAAGCATAACAAGGACTGCAGGGATGGTGCCAGACATGGGCTCTCTTTCCCTATCTTTTGACTGCTAGGGAGCAGAACTCACTTGACACCACCTCACAACAGCACAACCAACTCCAAGAAATACTCTTGATCACAATTCTATCACCTCACTCCTAGTCAGGCTAGATGTCTCAGATTTGTGTCATCCAAAAGTCGGTCGGCCAGGTTGAAGGAGAGAAGTGTTTGTACTTATGGGTGAAGCCTCCAGTGAATCCCCTCTGAACACGGATGTGAACAGCCTCACTGCCACACAGGATTCACTGGAAAGTGGATTAGGACGGATGCAACGAGGCTAAAATCGAACCTCTTGTCACTTGACCTCCCTTTTGACCTGTTTTAGAGTTGTTCTAGTTTTTAATGGGTTCCATTTTCTTTCCAACTGGGGTGAATCTGTTTTATTATTGCTAGCTTTTTTCTTTTGACTCTTTGTTTTGTATTTCTCTGATTTTTTCCCCAATAAATGAAATCCAGGATAGGTGAATCTATGGAGACAGAACTAGATTAATGGTTCCCTAAGGGTACAGCAGGGAGGTTGGAAGAAAATGGAAAACCAAAAACGAGTATAAGAAAAAAGAAAATGTTTTAAAATTGATCATGGTGATTGTACAACACATATTGATCTGAATGAACTGCTGAATTGTATGATATTTGGATTGTGTCCCAATAAAGCTGTCTATTTAAAAAAACTTATACTATTAGGCAAATACAGAAAAGTATAATAAATTTTCATGAATCTACCAAATTTTTGGATCATCCTAACCCAGAGATACCTAAGTGTGGCAGTTACATAACCTTTTGTCAACTTGAGCAAAGTGATAGAGCCTAGCCTGTCAGTCAGATCAAAGCCAATGAGGTCACTGGGAGGGCATGGCCTTCTCCTGAGAATTTTGGAAACTTCTGTGTTTCCTTGGTGGAGGTGGGGCACACTCTCTCTGCTTCACATTCTGTTGGCAAGCCACATGGAGCTATGGTGATGACAGCTCGAGCCCTGGAGCTGGAGGAGCCCTGTGAAGACATACGTCATTGCTGAGATGCTTCTACCACTACTGGATCCCAAGACTTTCCGCTCACTGGCCTGTGATCTCTCATTACATGGTTGTGAGTGAGTCTGAAGGGGAATTTATGGACTGTATCTGACATATGTGCTAATGTAGGATTTATGAATTTGAACTGGACTGGACTGGGATGTTTTCTTAATATACAATTACTCTTTGATATGTAGTTCTCTTTTACACACATGTGAATCTCCCTGGATTTGTTTCTCTGGTCTACCCAAACTAACACAGTAGGCATATTAGTTAATCATTATATTTCTCTCAATCAATCTATCATGAGAAAATGCATTTACATTGGACATTGTCTTCAAAGATATTAGGGTCTGCCTCTGCCTCTGGCTGGACTTGTGTGTTGCACTTTTCAGGAAGAATATTGCACAGGATTTCCATCGGTTACTTGGAAGTCAGTGGTCTTGTATCAATTGCACCTCCATGGATGCTTTTTCCCAAGACACGCAAGCATCACACTTTTGTATCTCCTGTCTGCAAAACCGAATCCACTTTATATCAAAATCCTCATAGCCTCAGGAGTCAAGATGAATGCACTTACAGACTGCTAGGTTCAGCCGCAGTGTAAGCATAGTAGATTAGAACGAATGATCTTTTCATCTTCCAGAGAGAACTTCATCTTCGAGAGAACTGCACAAGGTGGGAAATAAGAGAGAACTAGAAAAGGAAAAGATGGAAAAATTTGACAAGATGCATGGGTGCCAGAAGAATCTATCTGGGAAAGAATACAGCCAGCATATTCCTTAGAAGTAAGGCTGGCAGGACTTCATCTCATGTGTGCTGGACCCATTATCAGAAGGAATTCGTCCCTGAGTTTTACTTTGTTTTGATGATTGAAAGAGAATGATAAATTTGCATACCATGTGAATACTATTTATATTGAACAAAAATGCAGTTTCCCTTCATGGGGTTTTTGAAGGGCAGAAGATAGCCATCTGTTTAGAGCACTATTATGCAAGGAACTGAGACATGAGTTATCTTTTGAATACATTTTTCAAATATCATGTCTATAAGATTCTTGAGCTACTGGAAAAGAAGTCTAACAAGACACAAGGTAGCTTAATGATCTTGTTTACAAACAAGAACGCATTTCTTGGATTCAAAGGAACTGCTTCAGCAAAGAGCATAATTACGCCCCCCCAAATATTCAATATTTTGTCATTTTAAATTAGTATCATTTGAACCATATCACCTGTGTGATTTTTTTTTTTGGTAGGGGCCATTCAGTTGGTTTTTACTCATAGGAACTCTTTGTACAAAGAACAAAGCACTGTGCATCCTGCCCTCACAACTGTTGCTATCTTTGAGCCCATTGTTGTAGCTGCCATGTTGATCCATATCATTGGTGGCTCATTCTTTTCCCTGATCCTGTCTACCTCAGCAAGCAATGAGAATCTGTAGTAGGGGCTAGTCCCTCCCGATTACATACATGTTCATGTAGGAGGAACTTTCTTCATCCTCACCTTTAGGAAGCATCCTGCTTACAGATAGAATTCTCCAAGACAGACTTGTTCTTTCTGCTAGAAAGTTCATAATGTAGTGAATTGTTCCCCACAATGTCACAACTCAATGACAGCAAGTATTCAGTCTTATTTATTCATTATCTAGTTTACTTCTTTTTTTGTGAGAATCACTGCCCCCTGGTGGGAGTAGGAGGCCTAGCCTTGCTCCTGGGGAGCTGCTGCTGGATTTGAACTGCCAGCCCAGTGGGCCACAGTCCCACACACAACCACTACGCCACCGGGCCTCAGCCTCTCTAGTTTGCTTCTTAATACTTTAAAGCTGTGGCTCTCAACCTTCTTCATGCCATGACGACCCTTTCATACAGCTCCTCATGTTGTGGCGACTCCCTTCACCAATCATAAAATTATTTTCATTGCTGCTTCAGAACTGTCATTTTGCTACTGTTATGAATCGGACGACCCTTATGAAAGGGTCGTTTGATCCTCAAAGGGGTTGTGACCCACACGTTGAGAGCAACTACTTTAAAGAGATTTTTGCAGCACGTTTTCCAAACACAATATATAGTTCCATTTTTTGATGATGATCATTTAGCTATGGATGTAAGTAAGATTATTTTTTGACAACTTCTGTATGTTCTCTGCTTAGCATAATGCGACTTATTGGCCCAGTTATGAAGATTTTTGCTTTCTTTATGTTCAGGTATAATCCACATTGAAGGCTGTAGTCTTTGATTTCCATCACTAACTGCTTCAAGTGCTTTTCACTTGCAGCAAGCAAGTTGCACCATCTGCATATCACATGCTGTTAATGAGCATTCCTTCAATTCCGATGCTGCGTTTCTCTTCCTGCGGTCCACCTTCTCAGATTATTCATCTCAGATTCATACAGATGAATAAATATGGTCCAAGGATAGAATGCTGACACACACCTCTCCTGATTTTAAAACATGCACTAGTTCCTTGTTCTTTCTTTTTAAGGTCATTTTATTGGGGGCTTGCTGCTCTTAGAACCATTTATACATTGAATGTATCAAGCATATGTGTACGTATGTTGCCACCATTATATTCTAAGCATTACTTTCTATTTAAACTCCTGGTATTAGCCCCTCTTTTTTCCTTCCCTTACCCCCACGCTTGTGACCCCTTGATAAATTATAAATTATTATTTTTTTCATATCTCACACCAACTGCTGTTTTTCTTCCCTTGTGGTTTCTGTTATTCATTCCTTTGTGTGTGTGTGTGTGTGTGTGTGTGTGTGTGTGGTTATGTGCCAGTCATTGCAATTGGTTCCCCCTTCCTCCCCACCCCAACTTCCCCTTACTCTCCTGGCATTGATTCTCCCATTTCTGTTCCTGAGAGATTTATCTGATCTGGATTCCAGGTGTCGTAAGCTCTTCTCTGTACCTGTGTACATGCTTTGGTCTAGTCCACAGTGAAAGGCAAGACTGGGGTCATGATAATGGGGGGCTGAGGAAGCCTCCAGTTACCAGAGAAATATTGTGTGTTTCATCGGTGTTATACTTCACTCTGGTTGACGCATCCCTTCCGAATGACCCTTCTGTAAGAGGATATCCCACTGTCTACAGATGGGTTTGGGGTCCCTACTCCAACAACCCTTACATCCCCATTCTCAACAATATGTTTTTTTTGCTTGTTTGCTTTGGGTCTTCTGATGCCTGTTACCCAATCTTTTCAACACCTCATGATAGCACAGGCTGGTGTGCTTCTTTCATGTGGGCTTGTTGCTTCTCTGTTAGATGCCACTTATTTAACTTCAAGTCTTTAAGACTCCAGACACTGTATCTTTTGATAGCTGTGCACCATCAGCTTTCTTCACCACATTTGCTTATGCACCCATTTTTCCTTCAGTAATTGTGCCAGGAGGGTGAGCATCACAGCATTAGGTTGTCAGAACAAAATATTCTTGCATATAGGGAGGGCTTTAGCAGAGGCTCCAAGTCCATTCACTACTCCATTGCATTGTCTTATAAATATATGTACATACACTATTACCTCTATTTTATGAATTAATGTATTTACATATTTACAGACCTATGTTTATATCTCTATCCATAGCTTTACTTCCTAGAGTTTTCCTGTGTCCTTTTACCTTTCTCCTGCCCCACCATCATGATCACCCTTCTTCTGTTTCTTAATAATTTCTCTCAGCTAGATTGCTGTTGCTCCAACACCCCTAGGATCCCTAACTCCTCCTTGTTGTTGATTTTAATTCTCTAGTTGTTCCCCTGATTATGGCGTTGTTTGCTCACCGCTCCTTTCCCCTGGGTCCTCCTCCCGCCAAGTCCCTCTTGTTGATCCCATTGTTTTCTTCTTGGGTTTACTTCCCATGCCTATTTTATATGGGTAATCAAATCAATAATAATGGAGACAAAACAAAAAGAAAACAAAAGGTGGAATAAAAAGAGGGAAAAATTATTTAGTAACCCCACCCTCTGATCCCCAAATACAGATAATTCCAGGTCTGTTTGCTGACCTTTATCTCCTCTCTGGTTCTGGGAGATTCTGGAAAATCAACTCAGCCTGGGGGCTCCTCAGGGACTTTGTGGCTTGGCTTTGCTCCCGTTGCTGACCTGATATGTTCCCTTCTTGGTTTACTCACTGTGGGGGCTTCCGACTGGCTAACTACTCGCCATGTGTCCCTAGTATTGTTCTCTGACAAGGTATGCTCCAGCGAGGGTCTCGTGTCCTGAGCTGTTGTCAGTCCTACAGTCTTCTCTGTATCTTAGCAGCTCCAGCAGGGGAGTCATTCTCCAGGCTTGGTGTGCCAGCATGGGATCTAAACCTTCATTCTGTTTTCTTGGTTTGAGTCCATGTGGGCATGGTATGCCAGTCCCTCTCCCCAGTCTGTAGGTTTAGTGTGGTCCCCTGTCGTACATATGTCTAGGAGGAGGTCAGTTTGACTCTGATTGGAGCCGGCCCTGTAGACCTCTCTGTGAGTTGCTCCAGGTGGTTGTGTTGCCCTCAAGATTGGTATGCCATGGTGGAGTTTGTCTTCACGTGCACTCCCATTTCTGTGGAGAAATAAACAATTACACCCCCCCCCAGTGGATTAGTGTCCTGCTCCCCTAGTACCATCATCTCCCTCCCCATCCCCTACTTTTCTCCAAGCCCTCCCTTCCCCTTACTTGTGTTGCAATAACATATGCATCCTTGGGTTTGGTCTATTCCCTGCCCAATTCCCTTTACCTCATCCCATATGAGGTACATGGTTTTTCTTCTAAACCTTCTGTGCTGATTCTATTTATCCCAGGAGACACATGTTGTACTTGTCCTTTTGTGATTGGCTAACATCGCTTGGTTTACCTTCTTCCAACTCTTCCCATGAGACGATGTGTTTCATGCGGTCATCAGTTCTTTTTAGTCATGTGCAGTACTCCATTTTGTGTATGTGTCAGCATTTTCTAATCCACTCATTTATGGATGGAAATTTAGGCTGTTTCTTTGCAATTGTGAATTGCATCACAATAAACATTGAAGTGCAGACTACTGGTTGTGGTCATTTTCTTACCTCTTCTGGGTAGATGCCCAGTAAAAGGATAGCTGGATCATGAGATAGCTCAGTTTCAATTTGCTTCAAATATTGCCAGATAGCGTTCCACAGAGGTTTTACATATCATACTGGCAGCAATAGAGGAATATGGAAGAGTGGCAGAATACAAGGTCAACAAACAGATGTTTATTGCTCTGCTATATACGTCAGATAAGACCATGAAAGAGAAGATCAAGAAAGCAGTGTCCTTCACAATAGCCAAGAACAAATTGAAATATTCAGGGATATATTTAACCAAAAGACATACAATAAAACTACAGGACCCCACAACAGGAAGCCAAAAATGACCTCTACAAATGGAAGAATATACCAAGTTTGTGAATTGAAAGACTCAATATAGTAAAGATATAAATCTTACTTAAGGCACCATATAAGTTTAACACTATCCTGATTCAAATACTATCATCTTTATTCAAAGAATTATAAAAATTTACCTCCAATTTCATATGGAGTGGAAAGAAACCCAGAATTAGGAGAGAACTCAAGAAGGACAGTCAGAGGGGCTCACTTTACCTGACTTTAACACTTAGTACACAATCACAGTGGTCAAACCAGTGTGGTACTGCTGTAATAACAGATACACTAACCAATAGAAAAGAACAGAAAACCCAGAAATAAAACCAGGGCCTAAAAA
Organism: Nesogale talazaci; assembly: GCA_004026705.1. NCBI lineage: Eukaryota > Metazoa > Chordata > Mammalia > Afrosoricida > Tenrecidae > Nesogale > Nesogale talazaci. The sequence continues at coordinate 10,317 of PVJH01015812.1, forward strand.
GCATCATCAAGTGGGAGGTGGATGCTTCCTTTAACAAGGAAACAATAGATATCCATCTGTAGAAAACTGAAACAAGATGCTTACCTCACCCCATGCACAAGAACAAACTCAAGGTGGATCGTAGACCTAGAAGCTAAACCCCAAACTGTCAGGACCATTAACAAAGGAATCAGAACAAACCTCAGAACCTTGGCTCAGGGAATACATAGGCTAACTGCCACAGGGAAGGGTACACACACATACACACACACGCACACACACACACACCTACCTGAAATCAACAAGTGGGATATACTAAGAATAAAACACGTGTGTGTGTGTGTGTGTGTGTGTGTGTGTGTGTGTGTGTGTGTGTGTGAGAAAAGTCTTCCTGTTCTGTTTGACTGACTACCTTTTGGTCATGTACAGGTTCTTTATGAGCACAATGAAGTTTTCTGGAATTTTCATTCTTTTCAAGGGTATGCATCATTTATTATGATACACACAGTTAGATATCTTTGTTTCATCAATGAAATACTAGTTAACAATGTTGTGGTATTTTCTGCTTTCATCTAAGATCCATGTGATATGAGCAAAGACTCCCTCTTTTCACATCCTCTTCTGAATCCTGCGTGAATTTCTGGTGGTTTCCTGTTGATGCGTTGCTGCAGCCATTTTTGAATTACCTTCCAGCAAAATTTTACTCATCTGTGATGTTAATGATATTGCTCAAGAATTTTTACATTCTGTTGGAACACCTTTCTTTGGACTAAGCACAATATGGATCTCTTCCTGTTGGTTGGCCAGGTAGCTGTCTTCCAAATTTCTTGGCATGGACCAGTGAATATCTCTAGTGCTGTATTCATTTGTTGAAACATTTCAGTTGGTATTTTAAATCCTAGGGATTTGCTCTTTTGCCAATTCCTTCAGGGTAATTTTCTTTAATATCATCAGCTCTTGAGTATATGCTACCTTCTAAAATAGTTGAACATTGATCCATTGTAAACACACACATCTATATTTCCTGCTTCACTTGATATTCTGTTTATAGACTCCTTCAATATTCCAAGCCAAGGCTTGACCCTTTTTTCAGTTTCTGTAGCTTGTGAAATGCCACGTGTGTTCTTACTTTTTGTGTTTCTAACTTCAGGTCTTTGAATTGCAATACTTTGTTGTCTCAATTCCCCTCTGAAATCTTCTAGTCAGCTTTCTTCATTCTTTCTCCCTTTCACTTTAGCTAGAATACATTCTAGAGCAAATTTCAGAGTCTCTATTGGCACCCATTATGGTTTCTGCTTTCCTCCCTGTCATTCTAATGGCTGTGTGCTTTCTTCATCTGTGAGTCCTTGATGTCATCTCAGTTTGTCTGGCACTCAATCAATGTGCCAAATCAATTCTTGAGTTGGTCTCTAAATTCAAGGCTAAACTTTAATCTTGTGGACATACTTTAGTTTTTTTTTTTCAGTTACAACTTTCATTAGCTTAAGAGCAATTGATAGTCTGCTCCACAGGCTGCCTTTAGTCTTGCTCTGACTGATCACATATGAGCACTTCCAGAGGTAAGTGATTTGATTTGGGGGTATTTCATTGTGTTAGGTTGGGTTGTATAAAGAAATAAAATCAGTGAGACTCATAGGAAGAGCTTTATATTAAGAAGAAACCTTATACCAAAAAGGCATCCTAGTCTAGTCCAACTTAAGTGCATGGGTCTGATGCTATCCAGAATTCTTTTCAGATTCACATAGTATAGGCCAATGATACAGAAAGGTGAAGCGGGACATAGGAAGATCACAGACCAGTGGGTGCAGAGTCCTTGGATCAAAGTTCAGTAGAAACATGGCCAGGTACCAATAGCTCTCAGAGTTGGACAAATCACACTGGGCCATCCCTGGAGGCAGTTACCAAGTCCCAGCAAGCAGGAAGGTTAAGGGGCAGAGTGAAAGGTCTTATAAAAAGACCACACCTCTCAGGGGGCATCATTAGGCTGTGTGACTGATTGACAGGTTGAAAGCCACACCTACACAAGTGTAAGTTGATCTAAAACCTAACTGCCACATCCATCCCACAAGGTTCATGTGAACAGTCACCATTTATGTCACTGTGTAAAGATATTTGTAACAAATAAATAAGCTGGCCTGCAAAGCTCTATCATATAATTTTCTATATCATTTCTATAACCAAGGCCATATTTTCCAATTACCTATTCTTTATTTTCAACTTCTACATTCTAATCACCAGTAATTCTCAATGCGCCTTGAATACATGTTTGATTTATTTTAAGTTGTAGATTGATAAACATCTCTAATTTCTTCATCTTTGGAATTAGTGGATAGTAAATTTGAATATAATCATATTAATTGGTCTTTTTTGGATATTATCCTGCCACTGACAGCATTGTATATCAGAGTAGATCTTGAAATGTTGTTTTTGGTGATGAATGTGACATCATTCCCCTCCAATTTACCATTGGCCACTTTGAATGGGACAGCTATATGATTGTTCGATACCAAGCGGCCAATACCAGTTCGTGCCAGCTAACTAATGTGTAGGATATGGATCCTTATGCATTCTATTTTATTTTGGATGACTTCCAATTTTCCCAGGTTTATACTTTGTACCCTCCATGTCCTGATTATTAAGGGACACTTGCAGCTGTTTCTGCTCATTTTACATCATGCCCCATCCGCAAAAGAAGGTCTCGTAGTTCTGCTCCATCCTCCTCATCAAGGTCAACTCTATTTTGAGAATGTAGCTCTTTACCGGTCATAGTTTGAATGCCTTCCTCTCTGTAGGATTTGTCTTCTGGCACGGTATTAGACAATATCCCATTGTTATTCATAAGATTTTCATTGGCTAATTTTTTCAGAAGTAGACCGCCCAGTCCTTCTTCTAAATCTTAATATGGAAGAGCCACTGCATCCTGCCCACCATGAGTGACCCTGCTTATATTTGAAATTACAGCAGCATGTAAACCCTCACAGTCTACCACAGTGGCAGAAAAGTGATGGTTTGAGTGATTTAAGAGATAATAAATTATTGCCCTTTTTAGCAATTGAAAGTATGAGAATAAGTCAATTAGGATCCAACTTCAATACAACCACATTTTTCTCACTTTTCTCCTCATCTTTCTTGTGCCGTTCTTCCTAAGATAACAGTTTATCTGGAGGTATTTTCATTGGAGCAAATTGGATAGATTTGTTTGGAGCAAATTTCCACTGTCCTCTTGAATGGTGACACAGAAGGAATAAACTTCCGAGGGTTTTAATTGCAATGGCCTGTTTTACAGGATCCCGCCCAGTGTGTTTATTGTCCTTGGGAGAAAAATCACTGGCCACCGTGCAACTGCAGACCTCACCGTCTTGTCCAGGGCCAAAGGCAATTCGCATTGTCCTCTGTGTCACTGAATTCCCCCAGGAACTCATTTGCCATGAAAATGAAGGACAATGTCTGCATCCTATTTTTTCCAGTCAGTCCACGATGGGTAATTGTGTCCAGAACTCAAAGGGGACTTAATAATAGTCTCCAGCCCCCTAAGGAGTTATTATGCAGAAGATGGTGGCCAGCTGCTCCTCATCTCCTCTGAGAACAGACCACAGGGACTGGACTTAAACGACAGCAAATATGTTTCATTTAGACATTAAGAAGGATTGTCCCTTAGGAGTTGAGACACAGACTTGGTGACCAAGGAAAGCTAATGCAGTGCTTGCTTTGGGGACCTTCAATAACAGGAAAGATGAGCAGATGGACGCGGCGAGCTACCAGGGGTGGCGTGACACAGTGCCTGTCCATGGTTGTTCCCTCTCTGGGTCCCCGTGGTGTACCTCATCTCCTCTAGAAGACACACACAATGGCAGAGGGCATTGACAAGCATGACAGCTTCTACCTGAAGAAACTGAAGAAAGATATTTGGAGTGAAAGAATTAAATTCCGGTGCAAACTAGCTTTGGGTTCTCTCAGTTTCTCACCTTTTTTTAACCCTCTTCTCAGATCTCAGGTAATTCCAAAATTCTCTTCCAGCTCAGAAAATTTTGTAATTTGGGTTTATTCAGGCTGTGGTTACACAGCTTCGCCTTTCTTGGGAAGCACAGATTGTATAATTCACCCTGAGGAGGAGTTTCCTAACTAACAGAATCACCACTAGCAGTCACACACATGACTTCGCTTCATCCACAGACTCTGCGGACCGGGCATGGTCTTCTCAATTTTACAGATAGACAAATTAAAGCTTGTTGAGATTGTGACATACCCACGGTCACCCCTAACAAGGATATAAATCTACATATGTCTGATGCCAAAGCCCAATCCTTGAACACAGTTCCATGGTGTGGTAGACGGTCTTATCCAAGAAAAAGGAAAAACATTTTAAAATTACGTATTGCAAATAGAAGAGTCTCTTGGGATGGCATAGCCAGTAACCATGCTCATTGGAATATAGGTGGGAGAAACATAAATTGAGCTGTGTGAGGAACTGAATGCCCCATTTATAGTATCTCTACTGCTTAAGCGTACTTCCTACGACTCCAACTTCCATCTTGTTTTTGCTGTTATCAGTGATCAGGCAATTCCCCTTCATAGTCATGCCATGTGACACAGAAGTCCCCCATGGTTTCTAGTCCATAATTTTTATGAAAGTTGTGCTAGGCAGGTTTCTCTAGAGAAACAACACCAGGATATATATATATATATATATATATATATATATATATATATATATATAATGGCTCATTGGTCCACACAGCAGTACAGGGGGTTCAGTTTAACTCACCTTTATGGAACAGTTAACACACTGAAGTCTGTCAACACACTAGGGCTGCTGGTTGAAGGTCAGGGTGGGGCAGCAACAGTTGGTAGTGACAGGAGCTTCGAAAAGCAGGCCCCGATGGGATCTCCAACTCAAGCGATGTGCACATGGCGACACAATCCTCCATCTTCAAGTGCTAGTGATTTATGAACCAGCAGCATAGCTAAGCAGGGATCAAAGGAGCTTCAAGTTCTAGCTTCACTATCCATGAGTTGCCTGGGCCCACAGGTAGTGCAGCACAAGGCTGAGGCAAAGATCTAGCTTAAGCAGCAACACACCAGTCCTATCACCTGGGGGGAAGAGAGATGGGATGCCGGCCACGGAGACTATTTATCTTGGTTACCTTCCAAACAAGCTGCAACCTGAGTAAACTCCACCCACATGTTTCAATGGCCTACTTAGCACAATAAACCTAACTAACAAGAAGCCTATTGTCAAGTCTTCTCCCATGGAGCCACTAGGTGGGTCCAAACCATGAACCTTTCCTAGGGCAGTCATACACTTCAACTTTTGTGCTATGAGAGAAGGCTTGTAAAAAAGTAGGGAGTTCATCAATCTCCTGAGATGGAAGGTTGCCAGGCAGCAGAAGGAGTAGGGATTCTAAGAGCGCTAACATGAGTGTATGCTGTTGCCTTGCAACTTTAGGTCTCTGGAATTTCATTCCTCTGCAGAGTTCATTTTCAGCCTACCTTTTGGATACCTGACCCAAAGGAAGTAGGAGTTCTCAGGCAGCTGTGTAGTTTGACAGTTGGAGCTCTACAACTCCAGTTGTATTTTGTTCTCATCTTGGACCAACAGCTCAACATGGAAGGACTGTTGATCGGACTTGGATTTTTTATTTATTCATTTCAGACTCGGATTTAGATACCCAAGGTGATGTCATTGACTGTTATGTAAGAAATAGCAAACACTGAAATTGGTCGTGCACACGTCTGCCTTCCAACATTGAGTACTTCCAGAGAGTCTCTTCCTCTCCACCTTGTCTCTCTGACTAGACTTCTTCTGAAAGTTATATTTTTCCTCCCTGAAGTGGTCATGCAATTCATTGGGAACATGTGGTTTAATTTGTACATAGCTTTTCTTGGATTGAATGACTCGCCCTAAACTCTCTGGAGTTTTTGTTATCACACAGGCTGGGAAGATCAGTCAAATATCATTAAGAGTGGTAAGTGGACTGTTGTACAGGCAGACTGAGAAAAGAAGACAGGTTTCTTTTCAGTGGCACTTGTCTTGGATTCTAGCTACACCCATTCTCCATTCTTAAGAGCTGGTATGCTTACCAGGCACTTCCCATTTTCAGTGAAGACAGGTGGAACTGAACTTCTCCCCCAGCTTGTGCAAGGGTAAACTCTAGGAACATCTTTACCAGATGATTTAATTCAGTGGTTTTCAACCTGTGGGTCACAACCCCTTGGGGGGGAGGTCAAATGACCCTTTCACAGGGTTCACCCAATTCATGACAGTAGCAAATTACAGTTATGAAGTAGCAATGAAAAGGGTTTTATGGTTGGGGTTCACCACAACTTGAGGAGCTATTTTAAAGGCTCGTAGCATGAGGAAGGTTAAAAACCACTGGTTTAATTCCTTGAAAATACACTCTATGATCTACATATGTAGCCAAGGCAGAACGGCATAAAGATCAGGAATATAGACTCTGAAGTCAGGTATCCTGACTGTAATACTGCCTTTAGTGCTACCTGGCTGTGTGACTTCTCTGTGCTTCAGTCCCCCTTCAGCAAAATAGTGTCTGTCTCCCAGGGCTATACTGATGGTTAATGGGTAAAGTGCTTAGGACACAGTCTGGAATGCAGAAAGTACCATCTATAACATGCTGTCTGACATCTGGTAGGCTCAATAAATACTTGTAAATGAATAGCAACATTGAACTTCTCTGATTTCACCAAGATGGTGTTCAGTATCTGCATTCTTGCCTTCTGGATCCTGCTTCTACACTACTAGCTTCCCTTCCTCTTGTCTTTCTTAGTCTTCTTTCATGTGGCCCAAATCCTCTGGTGATAGTTAGGCTTATTGTGCCAACTATATTTTCACTGGACTATGTAGGTGGAGTTTAATCAGGTCACAGATTGATTAGAGGGCAACTGAGATAAATGGATTTCCAAGGCTGGCTTCCTCCTCTCTTTTTCCCTGGTGATTAGGCAATCATGCTACTGCTTAAGCTAGTCCTTTGCTTCAACTGTGTGCTATGCTACCTGTGGGCTGAGCTAACCCATGAACTGTGTTGCCTTGTAAAGCGTCACGAGAGCTTAAGGATCCATCAGGACCACTTTGCTATGCTCCCAAGTTACTGGCCTCTGCTATACCTCAACTTCTCGTCTTCCTGCTGTTGCCACCCCAACCTGCCATGTCTGCTGATGCCTGTGAGTGGACTCCGACTCTCTTGCCTGAGAGAAGATCCTGCTTTCTGCTCCTTTGACTATGGACCAGCAGTTGGCATGAGTTGAAGGACCTTTACTGTTATATTGTATTAGCTGTTCCACTAAAGTGAATTGAACTGAGCCCTCTGCACTGCTGTATGAACTAATTAGCTATTTTATTTCTTCTTGATATATAAGTGTCCTAGTTTTGTTTTTCTAGAGCAGTGGTTCTCAACCCTTGGGTCACAACCCCACTGGGGGGGTCACATGACCCTTTCACAGGGGTTGCCAAATTCATAGCAGTAGCAAAATTACAGTTATGGAGTAGCAATGAAAATAATTTTATGGTTAGGAGACCAGCACAACATGAAGAACTGTATTAAAGGGTCCAGGCATTAGGAAGGTTGAGAATCACTGCTCTAAAGGAACCTGCTTAACACAGGCTACGAGTTATATAATTTATCAATTCCTGCTATTAAGATCTGTGATCTTTCAGAAGGAAATTACTTGGTATCTTTCTAATCATTGTAGCTGTGGCAGATGCACCTAGCCTTAGTATATCTTTAATGTATGTATCTTGTGTGTATGCATATATACATGTGTGTAAATTTTAGCAGTTATACATATGCATACTTTTAAATATATGGTGTTTCAGCATTCTCTATTTTTCTGTTGGTTTTGGGATTTATTGCAATCATTACACAGAACTCACAGAAGATGTTCATAATTATGGGCTTATTATGAACGTTAACAAGTAACAATTCAGGAGATAGTTGTTCTGTGAGGGCAGTTTTTTCTCTGCTCTGCCTGCAGGCAGGCTACTTTAGCTCTCAGTCTCTTGGCCTTGTCTCTGTTGCCAATGTTAAGGCTCTTTTAGGACTGCCAATAAGTTCCCAAGGACATACCACTCTCCTGTAAACCTCAACCCCAAAGCTCAGCTCCAGCTCTGTTCATCAGCAAATCGAGCTCCCCCAATTAAGTGTCAAGTGACTCCCTACTCCACAAGTCAGCATCCTGCCCAGAATCACTTACCTTTTCTTGTTTTGTGAACTGAGAAGTTCATCACTCTGTCTCACACTCTGGCTCCTTGTTCTGCTGCTGCTGCTGCTGCTGCTCTTCCCCTGCCCCTCCTCTGATGTTGCAGATGTTTTCTGGATCTAGGCGATTCACTCTGCAGGGATCTGTGGTTCAGAGGACATGCTCAATTCCTAGCTCTTGCTGGTTATAAAATTCCCTATCCTGCTTCTGAGAAGGCTTATTTTATATGAATCAGGATGACCATCAGAAGCACACCTAAATTTTATCAGGATTTTCCCACAACTTCTTTCTCGTAGATCCAACAGCAAAATGCCATTTTGTGGGCATTATAGAGACTATGGTTAGAAAAGCTGCATTAAATCATTCCCTAACTGAGCTCATATTGCCCTAAATAATAAAGTGCTTTGCTCTCCTCCTGCCTGAAACTTCCTGTGTGCCATCTACCTTTCCATATCTTTAACTGGCAGAACACTCACTTTGAACCAAATGTTAGAGTTCAAGGCTTAGAAGTGATGAGAGAAAAGGAATATTTCACTCAACAAATTATGTGTTGGACCTGTTAGGGAAGGTCAGCAACAAGATGAGAAGCACTATATCTTCTTATGTTTTGCATCCAGGGAATTTTTTTTCCCAGAAAACATTCAGTCTACCAGCAGCTGAGCTTTTTATCCATTCAAGCATACCTGAGTCTTGACATTGATTGAGTAGTATTTTAGTCCTTATCTCTTCACAAGGCCTCTGTGTACTCCCTATCCTTCACACTCCAAGTTCCTCCAGGAGAGAGGTTCTTGGTTTTGTTGTTAGGTGCCATACAGTTGATTCAGAATCCTAGTAACCCTAGTACTTCCACAAGCAGAATAAACAAAATATAGAACAACATCATTAGTAATACATCTAAGGAAAACTTTGCTGAAGATAATCCAATAACGTGGCAACTGTATATTATCAGGGAACTGCCAGAGTTTCAGACTGAATTCAGAAGAGGACATGGAACAAGAGATATTGTTACTGCTATCAGCTGGATCTTGGCTGAAAGCAGAGAATACCAGAAAGATGTTCTGTTGGTTATGCCGAGACATTCAGCTATGTGGATCTGAATAAACTATGGATAACCTTGAGAAGAATGAGCATTCCAGAATACTTCATTGTGCTCATGTGGCAGTTCTACCAGCAGAACAAGGGGATAGTTGCATGGTTTAAAATAAGGAAAGGGGTGTTGTATCCTCTCACTATACTGATTCCATCAGTATCCTGAGAAATAATCAGAGAAGCTGACTTATATGAAGAAGAATGTGGCATCAGGATTAGAGGAAGATTTATTAACAACTTGTGATATGCAGATGACACAACCTTATTTGTTAACTGTGAGAAGGATTTGAAGCACTTGCTGGAGAAGATAAAGGATTGCAACCTTCTAAATGGATTACAACTCACTGTGAAGAAAACCCAAATTCTTGTAACGTGACCAGTATACATCACAATAAATGAAGAAGAGACAGACATTGTCAAGGATTTCCTCTGGGTCGAATGTACAAGCAACGCTCATGGAAACAGCAGTCAAGAAATCAAATGACACATTGCATGGGGTCAGGAAAGAGATGGTGCTTCTCAGATTATTTCCCACCATCCCTAATCACCCCCACATGTAATATGTTGAACGCTACAGGCATATTCATTGACTTGGGTGTGTGTACTGCTTTCAAGACAAAGGAGTTCCCTTTAGGTATCTTAAGAAAATGGGGATTACTGAAGTAGAATCAATGCCTTTGAATTATAGTGGTGGTGAGCAATAACTAACCTTCTTCAGACTGCTGGAAGAATGAACAAATCTGCTTTGGAAGAAGTACAGTCAAGCATGTGCCTTAGAAGCAACACTTCACCTCACGCACATACTTTGCACATGTTTCCATTAGGGACAAGTGTGTAATCTGGAGAAGGCCATCGTGCTCAGTAAAAGTAGAGGGTCAATGAAAGATAGAAAGAAAGAGAGAGAAGACCGTCAATGGGGTAGATAGACAACTGGGCTCAAACATAACAATTGTGAAGTAGGCAGCAGGCACTGTTTCATTCTCCAAGACCTGGGTTACTGTGAGTTGAACCCACCTAACAAACAAACAAACAAACAGAAAGTGAGAATTGGATTTCAACAGGTCAAAAACAAGTTATCTTCATTCTGCAAGAGCAGTCAGCCCCTGGGCACCATGCTCCCTTGATGCCTGTGTGCTGACCAGCTGGCCAAGAAATGGCAAACAGAATGCAGGGAAAAGAAGCAAGTCCTCTCCCTACTCCTCCTCACCCCCCCCCCCCCCCCCCCCCCCCCCCCCCCCCCCCCCCCCCCCCCAGCCTCAACACGTCTCATCGTTAAAGCCTAACCAAGAAACATTGTCTACAGGATCGAGCTCCAAGATGACTGTGTGAGACAGCATAGATGGGTTTGGGGTTGAGAAGCAGAAAAACAAATAATTAATAACTGGCACAAACAGAAGGTCGATTTTTCATCCCTAAAGTGAAAGGAAGCCCCACACATCCTTTGCTTCAAGAAAGACAGATTGCTGAAGAGAGGCATTTGCACCTACTAAACTGAAGACTTGGGAGCCAAGGCCTCTGGGGGAAGAGCTTTGAAACAGCCGGTTGCCAAGGTGATGAATAAGCAAGACAAGGTGTTATGAAGCTCATTGTGGGGAAATATGCAGAACGCTCAGTGGTTTTCAACTGGGCAAAGGCCCAGTACTAAATGAATATAGCTGAGAAATTCAGTTTACATAAAGCAGGGTAAAAAAATAAAAATAAAAATGTAAATCAAACATGACAGGTGAGGCTGCTCTTTAAGGAACCTCTTTAGTTAGACATTGAGAAGGATAGTGGTAAACATTTACTACACAAAATAGCAAGTTGCTCCCTGAACTCTAGAGATTTCTGGAGAGTTCGAGGTTGATGTTTGCAGTGGCTGGGGCATAGACTCCAAGAACTGTGGAGGCCCCATCCACATCCAGGGGGTGGGGGCGAGTCTGAGAGCATGGCCGGATGGAGACAGCTCTCACCACAGAGAGGGAGGGAGGGACAGTCAGGCCACCATCTGGTCTGTCCACGTTCGTGGTGCGATAGGAACCGTTGTCCACCAGCAGCAATTACTTCTCTTTCTGGGGAACCCTGACTCTCCTGCCTCCACAGCAGCTTCCTGTAATTGCAAGAGGGTCCGCTCTGATTCGCTCCCTGGACAACCATGGTCTGTTGTGGAAACTGCTGACTCGCAGCCTGGCTGGACAAATTGAACACATCACTCTTTGGAATGCCCAAGCTGCCAAGGTCAGTCCAAGGGGCAGTCTTCCTATATTGGAAGCGTGATTCATCGGCTTGCTTACCCTCACAGGGGTGTCTCTTAGTATTTATGGGACAGCCACCGCCCAGCCCCAGCCTGCACCTGGTCTCCACTGCTGGAAGCACCGCTGGTCTCCACTTCATGCAATGGCATAGAGTGGCATCCTTTCTCGTCTTAACTTTTGAGATCAGGGTCATGGCCATATGCAACTCATTTTTCTTCACATAGCTACGTGTCCTGAGGTCCCAGGGTGGCACAAGCCATTTGTGCTCAACTGCTAACAGACTAGAAGAGGGTGGTTACAACCCAGCCCCTGTTACTGGGGAAGAAAAGCCCCACGCATCTCATGCCCTCAAGGTTATGTTAGATAGCTAAAGGCAGAGACCAAGGGTTGTCCCTCTCTGTGCCAAGGTGTCCCCTATAGAAAGTTGCTGCAGAGAATCAGAGGAGCCCAGCCAGCCACAAAGGCTAAAGGGCATGTGCCAATTCAGAACCTGGAACCAGGAAGGCGGTACACCTGGGTGGGCCCCAATCTAGGCTAGGTGAGCCAGTACCATCAACCACCCCCTCCAGCAGAGGGCCCTAACAAGACTGGAACTTTGAGACCACTTCTCTCTTTTCGAGCATCTCCAAGGTTCTGCCTGGCCAGGTGTCAGTCTCTCTCTCTCTGTCTGTCTCTTTCTCGTGTTCAATTTACTGTAACTCCTGAAGTGGCTTCTCGCTTTCATAAAAGCCCACTAGGATCACAAACCAGGCTTCGGAGTGAATTTTTCCTCGTGCAAAGCCAAGGACCAAGGTATTACCCACCTGAGAAACCTCACAGCCAAAAGAAGAACATGATGGGATGCAAAGTCTGGGAGGAGACTCTGTGAGCACTAGCACCAATAAGTGTGCTTTAGAGCGTCTTGTAGTTCTGATAGTTCCTTGGGCTTTATGACAGTACTGTGTTTAAAGACAAGGATCAATCAGACTGCCTGGGTTCAAATCCCAGATATGTGAACTCATTGAGGGAGATCTTTAACTCCTCGATGCCTTCTTACCTGACATATAAAATGAGGGTAATAAGAATTGTGTCTGCAAAGGATTATATGTGTGGATTGTGATAAAAGTATGAGCCCCCAATTTTTAAAAATAGTTTAGAAAATGAAGATGGCAACATATATACAAGTATGCTAGATACAATTGGTGTACAGAATGTTATAAGAGTTGCAAGAGCCCCTAATAAAATGATTTTTAAAAAATAAGAATTGTGTCTGTTTCAAAGGGTTGTTATCAGAATGAATGCACACCCAAGAGGCTTGGAAGGGAATCAGCTGCTTTGGGAATTGTCCTCTGGATCCAAAGCAATGAGAAAACATTGGCAAACAGACACTGAGGAATTTTCGTTCCTGAGAGAAAAGGAGGCAAAGTAGATGAGCCCTGGGATCACCCCAACCACCTGGCTGAAGACTTGTTTACAGGTTTCCTTGGGCAGGGGAATCCAGAAAGTTCACTGAGTTGGAGAGGCGGAGAGCAAAGTCAGCTGGAAAGGTCATGGCAGAGCACTGGAGAAACATGAATTCCCGCAGGACAACGGCACCCAGCGGACCCTCTCAGTCTTTGGGTGAGTACTGACCTGTGTTTCCATGTGATAAAACTCAACAAAGAAGTCAAGGAATTTATCACCAGAAAGCAGTAGGTTAAGCAATTCCCAGCACTCACCCAGGGCTGGGTATAGTTTCTGTTCCAACTATGAGCAAAATGGAGACTCTTTCCTATGCATAAGGCACAGAGTTCCCGCCCTAGAAGGCGCACACCAGTATATTGTGATTCTGCCCAGGATAAACTTGATAAAGCTTAAGGGTAAGCCTCTACTTGTTCAATATCATATTGGAAGTCCCGGCCTGAGCAATATTGTGTGGGGGAGAAATCAAGGCATCTGAGTTGGCAGAGGAGAAAATCCATCTTTGTAGATGACATGATTCAAACACAACAAGAAAACCACCGGAACTTACAGAAGGATACAGCCAAACAGCAGAGTGTACGATCAATAAACAAAAATCAGTCGGATCCCTTTACGCTAGCAGAAAACCATGTGAAGGAAACAATATCATTTACCATAATAAACCCAAAGATGATGTATTCAGGGACAAGTCTAGCCAGAGAGACAAAATACATAGGAAATGACAAAACACTCCTACACGCAGCCAAAAGAAACCTACAGAAATGGAATGACATACTGTGCTTATGGATAAGGAAGAGGGGCCACATGAAACTGCCCACACTTCCCGAAGCCATCTATGGGTAGAATACAAGCCCAATCCAGATTCTGTCCTCATTCTCTGCTAAAGAAGGTGCACAACATAGGGGGCCTTATGCTTCCTGATCTCAAAACCCACGTTAGAGCCACAGCAGTCAGCCAGGCTGGTATCGATACACTGATAGAAAGATGGACTTGGGAAACTTCAGAAGTCAGTCCTTCCACCTGTGGACAGCTGGTTTTAGACAAAGAGCTGACATCCATCAAGTGAGGAAGAGATAATCTTTTTTTTTTAAAAAGATGCTACAAAACATATACATGAAAAAATACTTATTTTATAACACGTATAAAAATTAATTCAGGATGGATCAAAGACCTAAGTGTAAAACCTGAAACTGGGGGCTGAGCCCCGGTGGCGTCGTGGTTGTGCGCGGGAGTGCGACTCACTGGGATGGAGGTTCAATTCCAGCTCCACAGGAGCAAAGGCTGGGCCTCCTACTCCCACCACCAGAGGGCAGTGATGCCTAAAAAACTAAAACCTGAAGCGAAAAACATGTAAAGACCATCACATAAAAATAGTGGCACAAATCTACTATCAAGCATAACTGAAAGCACCCCACAGCTGATGACATACTAGATGACTAGAGCCACCTAAAAATACGTAGGCACATCTAAAAATTTCACCAAAAGAACCTTCAGAGCGAGGGAAATTTTTGGCAAGGCTGTATCAGACAAGTGACTAATCTCTAAAATGCATAGAAAGCTTCAACACTTCAACAACAAAAAGGCACACATCCAATTAAAATATGGGCAAAGTCTATGAACAGACACTTCCAAAGAAGACTTTCAGGTAGCCAACAAACATGTGAAAAAATGCTCACGGTTCTTAGTCATTAAAGAGATGCTAAGCGCCAGAAAACAGGAGATCAAAAAACACATCAGCACTGAGAAAATCTGCTGCACAAGATCTCTTTCAAGCATTGACAAGCAAGGGAGTTACTTTGAGGACTGAGGCGTGTGACTCGATGGTCCCCTATGCATGCAAAAGTTGGACATTGAACAAGGAACACGGAGAAGAATCGACGTTTTGAGGCGTCATGCTGGTGAAGACTAGTAAACGTACAATGAACTGATAAAAAGGACAAGCACATTTGTGTTGGAAGAAGGACAAACAGATTTTTCTTGGAGGCCAGGAAGATGAGACTTCATTCATCTCATGGACTTTGGGTATCTTGACAGGAGAAACCAATCCCTGGAGAAGTGCCTCATGCTCCATGAAGTGGAAGGATGATGGACAAGAAGAAAGCCCTCCCTGGGCTGGATGAACACAATGGCTTGGACACTGAGCATGCATAGGCGCACTGGTGAGTACGGTGACATCCTGAGCAGTGTTTCATTCTGCTGTCCTTAGAGTCACTGCAAGTTGGGACTGAATCACTGTCACCTAACAACAATGAAAACAACAACAGCAACAAACAGGGAGAAACCATCCCACTCCGGCTTTGATAGTTAACGTAGGAAGAAGGCAACAGAAAACAAATGGTCGGGTGTGGGAGACTGGAATCTACCCCGCTGGTAGAACTGGTAAACTGGTACAACCACTGTGGAAAATAGTATGGCTCATGTTTAAAACGTTGGAAATAGAAATGTCATACGGCCCAGCAATCCTACCGGTAGACATATCTTAGAGAAGTCAGAACCATAACAGGAATTAGATCTCCACACCCCTTTTCATCACAGCAATAACGAAACAGATGGAAACAACCTCAGTGCCTTCCCGCAGATGAATGGATCCCAAGCTAGGGTCCATCCAGACAATGCCTCGCTACAAAGCACAACATTGCATACTATCAATGGATCTGTGAAACACCTCGTGAACCTGGAGGGCATTTACCTCAGTGAAAGTAGTCAGTCACAACAGGGCAAATACTGGATCGAACCAATGTTATAAAAAGTCAGGAAAAATGTTTCACACAGAAAGACACATTCTTTGAAGGGTCCCTAAGGTGAGAGGGAAAGGAACAGCAAATCACTAATAAGAGGGTAAATAGATATTAACCTGGATGAAGGGAAAGGCAATGTACAAGAAGGAGGAGGTCAGTACTAAATTATCAAAAGGAATATGACAAAATTCAGGGCTTGGCATCATGAAATTCACAATACCTGTCATCCAATTAAAAACGACCAAGTACACAAAGAGGCAGGAGAAAAATCAATCAGCAGAAAGAGACCCCCAAAATGACAACGATAATGGAATTTGCAGAAGATGATCTTAAGATAACTATTATACATCTGCTAAAATATAGAGAGGAGAAATATAAACACAGTAGGAAAAGAAATGGATTATGGAACAAAGACCCGTAGAATTTTTAAAGGAGACGGACATAATACCTTACATGGAAAACACACTAGATTAAATTTAGATTAGAAGCTACAGCAGAAAAAGCTCAGTGAACTTGCAGACATAGTAATAGAAATTATCTGCAATGCAACATACAGAGAAACCCCAAACCCAAACAAAACTAAAGGCCTTGGAGTCAATGCCAACTCACAGGAAGCCAGTAGGATGGGGCAGAACTGCCCTGGTGAGTCTCCCAGACTGTCACTCCAAAGGCCCTAGACAAAGAGTAGTGTCACACTAGTCCCTGGGACAGTATCCAGCTATCCAAAATATGTGCAATTGTTATCCAAGCAGAGATTTAGTGTGTGTGTGTGTGTGTGTGTGTGTGTGTGTGTTGGGGGGTGGTGGGAATTGAAGATCTAACAGCCCAAATTTCCACTGTAAATCCACAGATCCAACAATCTCAACAACTCCCACCCCCCACCTTTAGAAACCTAAGGAAAATCCTCCAAACCACGGTATCATCAAATCTCTGAAAACAAGTGAAAGGAAAAGCCTTCAAGCAGTCAGCAAGGCAAAAAGACACATTAGGTTTAGCAGTACCCAGAAAGAATCTCTTGTCAAAATTTATTCAATCTAGAAGGCAAAGCAATATCTTAAAAGGACTGGGAGGAAGGGGTGGGTGGGGAGCATACTGTAGACTTATGTAGTCAGGGAAAATACCTCTTAAAAAAGAAAGTAGAGGGGGTTTTCTTGAGAAGAAAACCAGCCAGTAGAATCCATCACTAGCAGGCCTGCACTAAAGAAATCTTAACTGAAGTTCTTCGGGCAAAAGGGAAATGATAACAAATGGATCTATAAAGAGAAGGGAAGGATGCTGAAGATGGTAAATATGTGAGTAAATATAAAAGATGGATTTTTCTCACTTAAGAAAACCTCTTTAAGAGAAAATTGATTGTTTAAGGCAAAGGTAAACACAGTGTTTGTGGAGGCTGCCAAAAATGTAGCAGGAAAATATATGACAAGCATAACACGAAGGAGGGAGGGAGACAAAAGCATCCCATATTTTTCTTATACTCCAGGTGAACAAGTGTATGACATGACAGAGGGCTGAGAGATTGCAAGAGAGATATCGTAGATGCCAGAGCAACCCTAAAAAAGAGAAAGAGGCACAGTTAGCAATCCAAAGGTGGAAGGAAAAAAATTATAAAGAATATTCAATTCTTTATAAAATAGGAAAAGAGAAGAGGGGAGCAGAGAACAGTTGGGATGATTAGAAAACACATGACAAGAGGGTAAATTTACCCCCCTCCCAAAGAGCAATTATTAAATAAAATGTAAATGTCTAAGCAATCCAATTAAAAGGCAAGTTACCAATTGGATGTAAAAGCAAGATACAATTACATTCTGTATTCAAGAACCCCACTTTATACACGAAGATACAAATAGGTTAAAAGTGTAAAGGGAGGAAAGAAGATAGCATGCATGCATTAGGATAAGAAAGCCACTGGGGTTATTCGAATCATGGCCAAACCAAACTCACTGCCAGGGAGTCCATTCTGACTCGTTAGCACCCCTAGAGGACAGAGTAGAAGGACCCCTGTGGGTCTCTGAGTCTAGCTCTTCACAGGAATAGAACTGAAACTTACCGCAGAAGGATAAAGGGTAAATTCATCAAGAACACAAAGCAATGCCAAATGGTTGCGTGCCTAATAACAACTCCAAAAGACATGACAGTTCCGATTAAAGAATTATACAAATCTAAAAACAGAGTTGGGCATTTCAACCCTTCTCTCAAGAGGTGAAGGAGTGTAGCAAAATAGCCAGTCGGGCTAATAGAAGACTTGAAAAACATTATCAACTTATATGGCCTAGTGGATATTTATAGAATAGAGACCATTACATATTCTCTCCAAGTCCACGTGGAACGTTCACCGAGCTAAATCATATTCCAGGTCTGAAAAGACGTGTTGGTGATTTAAAAGAATTGAAATCACAGCAATATGTTCTCTGACCGCAGATGGAATGAATTAGAAACAAATCAAATAAATATATCCGGGAACTCTCCAAGTAGCTGGAAATTTAGAAACTATTTTGAACTGAATTACAATTAAAATGCAAATATTAAAAATGCATGAGTTAGGACTAAAACTGTGCATAGGGGAACATTTACTTTGTTGAATGATCATATGAGGAAAATAAAGGTGTTAAAGTAATGATCTAATTTTTCACCTGTGAAACTAGAAAAAGATCACATTAAATCTGAGATAAGCAGAAGGAATAAAATTGTAAGATGAAAGAAAGTATAAATCGCTGGTGCAGAAATTGGAATAGAAATAAAGGAAATCTTCAAAGAGATCAATAAGGCTGACGAACCACTAACCCTCATGATAAAATGTTAGGAAGATACCAATTACCAACACCAGGAATAGAAAGAGGGAGACCAGGATGGATTTTATAGATGTTAAAATAATAATCAACGAACATACTGAACAATCTTATGACAATAATTTTGAACGCCTAAATAAAAAAAGTTATTTTGAAAACACAAATTATGAGGGCCCATTCAAGAAGATACAGATAAACTGAAAAATCCTGTATTTATTGAAACTTGAAATCTATAATTTAGCATTACCCTAAAGAAATTCTCAGGCCCACATGGCATCACCAAATATTTAATGAAGGAATAGTGTTAAACCTACACAAATGCTTTTTATCAAGTAGAAAAGAAGGAATGCTTCTTCACTCGGTTATGAGGCCAATATTAGCCTGACTCCAAAATCAGTTATACTAAAAATGACAGACCAATGCTTCTCATGAGCGCAGACAAAAAGTACACCGCAACTGAATTGCTCAAAAATACGTAGCAAAATGAATCCCTCAGTCCATAAGAGTAATATCATGACAAAGTGGGCTCTACCCCAATGTTAGTTAAGCCTTTGAAAATTGAGCAATGTGACTCCCCATAGTAACAGACCATAAGAAGAACAGATCATATGATCAGAAAAATAATCTAATCAAATTAAAACTCATTTGTGATTAAAAAGCAAACAGGCAACAAATCCCAGAAACCTTGAAATGGGACAGAACTTCTTCAATGGAGATTCATGAGAATCAACATCATGCTTCAGCATTGATACGTAAACGGCTGCTTATCCTTTCCAGAAGAATGGAAAGAGCACCTGGGAAGCGATGTAAGGCAAGAGAAAGAGAGAAAAGGAATGCAAATTGGAAAGAAAGAAGCAAAATGGTCTCTGGTTACAGTCAGCGTGGTGTTTAGAAAACCTCTTCAAAATTCGTTAAGCAGGAATAGCACTCGTTCGAGTTGATCAGTGTGAATGGCACGTGCACGGTGATTGCACTGTGCGGTCTGCTCTGACTCAGGTCAAGCTTATGCTGAGCAAAGCCAATCTCGCCCTGCCCTGCACCAACCTCAGAAGCATTCTTGGGTTTGAGCGCATGGTGACAGCCCCTCAGGCAGGGTCTCTCTCTGCCTTACCAAACATACCGTCATTCTCCATGATTGGTCCCTCCTGATGACCTGTCCAAAGTAAATGGGATGAGTTCTTATCACCCTCCCAGTGACAGGGGACTTTATTTTCTCCCTGACGGCTTCGTTTGTTTTCCTGGAAATCCAGGGCAGCTGGATCATTCCTTCTTCACTAGCACCACAGGTCGGATATGTCCATTCTTTTTCAGTTCCCCTTTTTCATTATCCAATTTTTGAATGCATATGACTCTGCGGGCAAGTGCACTTTTGTCAGCGAAGCAACATGTTTAAAGACGGGCTTTTTCTTTCTTTCTTTCTTTAGTAGTTCAAGGTCTGCTTACTGATCTTTACAAGTGCTTTCCAGTTGAGTCTGATTGCAATTTTAGCCATAAATTAGCATAAAAGAAATGCTACCATCTATCGCAGTGTTGGGACAATGGCACAAGAATAGATTCACTAAAGCATGTGAATTTTAGTTCTACGGACTAAAAAACATACGCTTATGTATAAGAAAACCCAATATTTTCAGGTTAATCCCAGATAAACTGATGGATCAGTCTCTTATAAGCTGATCCTTTAGTTTATAGGAAAATTCAGAGGTAGTATGACTAGCCAAGGGGATTTTGTAAAAGAAGAACATTTTGAGGGCCGTGACAGTCATGTGCTTATGTTCATTTCAGGCTATAGCCTGTTAATCTGGAGATTGCCATTGAGTAGCCAGTGAGGCCTCCGTGGAGGCATGGCTTTCTTCTGATACGTCTGGGAAATCTCACAATATTTCTCTCATGGAGATGAAAAGTTATCTCCCCAGTTTTTGGGAGTTAGTCTCAGAGACAACGAACTACGGAGAAGACAAGAGGGCAACGTCCGAGAAGTTGGAGAAGAAACCACACAGCCTTGTCCTGATAAAATCAGACCTCTGAAGATGGAGAGGCCACCTGGAGACCCCTGCCAGCGCTGAGTTGCTTCTACCACCACTGGATGCTGTTGATGGACCCTGAGCCCTGGAATCAAGGAGCCATGAAGGGACTCCTGCCAGTGCTGGGATTCTGCACCCACTGGCCTGGGACTTCGTGAGTTGGAAGGAGACATTATAGACTGGTATCAGACATATGGGCTAATATCAGACTTAAGACTTTGTACTGGACTGGGTTGGGATGCGTTCTCAATGTCCCATTCCTCTTGTATATAAACCTTTTCCTCATATGTGTGTCTATGAATTTGTTCCTCTAGTCTACCTGCACTAGCACAAGGGCCTAATTCTATCTGATTTTGAAGCTTATAAATGATAAAACACATTAATCAGAGCAGTATGATATTTGAATAAAGATAAAAGAGAGAAATAGGCCCCAAAAGCCCCCTCCATATATGGTCTATTAATTTTTGTCAAAGACGCCAAGGCACTTCAACTTTAGTGTTAGTCTTTTAACAATAAGTGTTGGATCCATTGAAAAAGCTTAAAGGGGAAAAGAAAACTCAACTTGGACTTTATGTCACAACGCACATGAAAAATCAACTCCAGATACACCACCAATTCTTCTATGGTGTTATTTACCCAAGAGAAATGGAAACATATCCACACAAAAACTTGAGCATAGTGCTTATCTATTGGTGAATGGGTAAGCAAATAGTTGTAGAGTCATAAAAATGAATCACTTTCTGATGCATATAATCACGTGGGTGGATTAGAAAAATATTATGGTCCCTGAAAGAAGATACTAAAGACTATGCACAGCGGATGGTCCTGTATAAACAAACTTCTAGAAAGGGCAAACTCAGAGTGAGCAAAGCTGACCAGCAGTGCTGTGGTAGAAGGGGATTGGTCACAAAGGAACAGGAGGGGGTGGGGGCAAGGGGTGATGGAAATGGTTTCTATTCTTGTTGTGGCAGCTGCAGGGGGTATAGACATGTCAAAAGATGCCATCAGCCTGCTCCAATCAAATGGTTAATGGATAGACAATAGAATACTTTCAACCATAATCGAAGGGCAACTCCTGGTTCATGTTCCACCTTGGATGAATTTTACCGCCCTTACCCAGAGAGAGGCAGACTGTTGTATATTTTTATTTCTTTGAACTTGTACGAGAGAGGGAAATAGCCCGTGGTGAGAGGAAAGAGCAGTCAGAGAAATGCTTGCATCTGGAGTGGGGAGGCTGGTGAATGCTGAGAAGGTGCCTGTTGTAGCACGAGTCTTTCTTTGAATCCCAGTGTGGGATACGCAGGTACGTGTGCTTGTCAAAGCTCATGGAACTGTGTAACTAATGTCTGCTAATTTCATTCTATGTAAATTAGACACCTCCACCAAAATTTCTGGAGTAGAGAAGATGATTTTCTAGGCATCATTTTTTAAAATAATGACATTCTATTATATTAAGGTGAAAGTGTATACAGCAAACTAGGTTCCCAATGCAAACACACATGAAACAACTCTATGATAGAACAGTGGTGCGTGCGCACACGCACTCACAGACACACACATTTCTACGCTCACGTGCCACAGAATGTTTGTTCAGACAGTATCTGGCCTCATGTATGTCCCTGTTGCCATAAGCTTATGATAGAGTTCAGAAATCCCGAGGAGATGATGGATGTGGGAGACACCGTGTAGCACCATTGCACGCATGCAGACATATTACTAGAATAGTTTTGCTTCATAACTATGGGTTATTTGCAATGAAGAAATCATTGGTCTTGCAAAAATCGCATCGAGGAATGAATCCTATCAACTGCTTCAGTCTGAAAGTGATCAAACATGAATTGATAGTGACTAGGGATGGAGTGGAAAAGCTGGAAACTAAAGAAAGGATGGGAGGTGGGAAAGGTGGCCTTGGTGACAGGAGAGAAGCTGGAGGCCAGGCATCATTTTATCTGTTCCTCCTAAGAACCTGAGGGATGGAAACTCACGTCTGAGAAATGCAATGTTCAGGACAGTTTTCCCTGAGTCTGAGATACCGCAGCTGGGGTTAGAATGCCAGCCTTTGACTCCCATCTCACTAGTCTTTCATTGGCCTGCTCTAGTCAGTGGTTTCAGCTGAACCACTGGACAAGGTAGAGAGAGGTTGGTCTTTTATAATTAAGTAAATGGACCCTCATACTCCAAGTCAAACTCAAGCCTTGCGTTCCCTGTAACAATGGAACACAAATAAAAACAGGACTATAGGGCTGAGCCCCGGTGGTGTAGTGGTTGTGCTGGACTGTGGCCCACTGGGATGGAGGTTCAATTCCAGCAGCGGCTCCACAGGAGCAAAGACTGGGCCTCTTACTGCCACCACCAGAGGGCAGTGATGCCCCGAAAACAAAACAAAACAAAAGAAGTGGAATATAAACATATCCTCAGAACCGAGGTGCTATTTCATGTGTGTGTGTGTGTGTGGGGGGGGGGTGGATAGGGCTTAAACTGCCATCTCTAGTCCTTCATTTTCTCTATCCTGTGTCCAATGGCACCATTCCAACAAGAACTAATGTGAAAGACACACTTGTTCCTATTGAGTTGCTTCTGACTTGTGGGCTCCACAGTAGAAACCCACTTGTCACACGATAGAACAGACCTACAGGTTTTCTTGGCTGAAATCTTGACAGCAGAACATCGCTAGACCTTTCTTCTGCAACCGTGTGTACTCAAAACCTCACCACCATCAGGTCGATGAGCGCAGAATGACTCAGCGTTCTCCTGTGGAATGAGTGGTGGGTTCAAATGGCTGACTTTGCAATTAAAAGTCAATTCCAGTAGGGCTCTGGTGGGGTGTAGGTAAATCTCCCAACCCAAACCTGTTGGGACCCAACAATCAATTTATCGTGTAGCAGTCAAGTGCAGACTGTCTATCCAGAGGGACAGAATACAATTGCTATCTAGCAGTTTGATCAGCAGAGCTGCTGATGGCTGTGGTCACCCACATGGTATTTTTGTGAACTTCAACCAAATGTGAAACTGACTTGTCTGAGACAAGAGTCACCCCCATTCCGGCCACTGCAAGATCTTTCCTTTTCCTCAGAGGTGCTTCTCCTGAGAGTAAAGTCTTGGTAAAATGATAGATGTCCCCAAGCAGAAAGGTCCCTGAAAAGAAAGGACTAGAACTGACTAGTAAGTTCTCAAGATCCAATTGTATGAAATCAAACTAGTAAGTCCTTCACTGTCAAAGGGGAATAACCACTTAGACTTTATATGTGAAAATACCACGTGACTCAATTTTCTTCTATTCTGACTTGCATATAGAGTGTTTTAGAAATACTTATTACTGGAAATAAGTTTCTAGATGTTGTTACTGTTAACTGGCTTCTTTTTTCTTTTTAAAGATTTTTTTTAAGATCATTCTATTGGGGGTTCTTACAGCTCTTAATGCAATCCATCCATCCATTGTGTCAAGCACATTTGTACATATGTTGCCATCATCATTTTCAAAAAATTTTCTTTCTATTTCAGCCCTTGCTATCTGTTCCTTCCCTCGTTTCCCACCCTCATGACCCCTTGATAAATTATGTTATTATTTTAAAAATTATTTTATTGGGAGTTCTTACAGCTCTCAATCCTTCGTGTCAAGGACATTTGTAAATTTGTTGCCATCATCATTTTCAAAACATTTTCTTTCTGCTTGAGTTCTTGGTATCAGCTCATTCCCCAGCCCCTGCTTCACTCTTCCTCATGAACCCTTGATAAACAATTTATAAATGATTTATTATTTTTTTCATGTCTTACACCAACCACTGTCTCCCTGTACACACTTTTCTGCTGTCCATCCTCCTGGGAGGGGGTTTTATGCTAATCATTGTGATGGGCTTCCCCTTTCTCCCTCCTTCTCCTTCTTCTACTCTCGTTATTGGTCCTGAGGGATTTATCTGTCCTGGGTTCACTCTGATCTGTACCTGTATAGATGCTATGGTCTAGCCGAATTTGTACGGTAGAATTGGGGTCTTGATAGTTGTGGGAGTGGAGGTGGGGAAGCATTAAAGAACTAGAGGAAAGTTGTATGTTTCATTGGTGTTGTACTGCACCCTGACTGGCTTGTTCTTCCTTGTGGCCCTTCTGTGAGGTGATCTACAGATGGACTTAGAGTCTCCATTCCACCCTCCCCCTCATTCATATCGACATGATTTTTTGTTCGGGGTCTTTGGTGCCTGATCCCTGGTCCCATGGACATCTCATGATCACACAGGCTGGTGTGCTTCTTCCATGTGGGCTTTGTTGCTTTTCAGCTAGATGGCCGCTTGTTTATCTTCAAGCCTTTAAGATCCCAAACACCATATGTCTTGCTAGCTGGGCACCATCAGCTTTCTTCACCACATTTGTTTTTGCACCCATTTTGTCTTGAGTGAACATGTCAAGAAGGAGATCATCACAGAAAGCCAGGTTATTAGAACAAAGTGTTCTTGTATTGAGGGAGTATTTGAGTAGAGACCCAAAGTTCATCTTCTACCTTAATATTTAACATAAGTACATAGATCTAGCTCCCTATTGCTATATATAAATATATTTATGTATGTACATGCCTGTTTTTAGACCTCTATAAATATCTTTTGTCTCAATTCTTTTCTCTATTTCCTTTTATTTTCCTCTTGTCCCACTATCATATTCCACCTTTCAGTAATTCAATAATCCCTCTCAGCTATATTACACTTGGTCAAGCCCTACCAGACATCCTAGGCCCTCCTTGCCATCGATTTTAGATCACTGTTGTTCCCTTGTCCCTGTTAGCACCTCATTTTCTCCTGCCCCCTCCACCCTTTTTGTCCCCATAGGACCGTGATGGGTCCTGTTGTTTTCTCCTCTAGATTATTTATCCTGCCTATCTTATCTAGATGGACATGCAGAGGCGATAAAAAGCACAAAAATAAAGCAAAGCAAAGCAAAGCAAAACAGCAAAAACAGCAAAAAAGAAAGTCCTATAAATAGTTCTAGATTTGTTTGTTGACCTTTGTGAATGTTTTCTCGTAGAGCCTGATGAGGGGGCCACGCCTTGGCTTAAAATCCATTTTGGTATTCCTCAGGGACTTCATTGATTTGCTCCCTTTACTTCTCTGTTGCACACTCTTAGCATTTCACCCAGGTGGGGTGGGGTCAGATCGGGCACAATTCTGGCACCGTGTCTCCAGTGTTGCCCCTCATAACACTTTTGGGTCGGAGAGGGACCCAAGGCCCTGCCCTCTCCTTCCCTCTTTGTTTGCTCCTGTGTGCTCTGATTAGACGTGGCCCTCTCTCTGAGCTGTAGCTTCAGTGCTGTCCTCTGAAGTGAATTCTTCTGGACGGAGGGAGTGGGGTGTACACATAGTTGGGATTGGGGCTGACCCTGCAGACCTTTTTATTGGTTCCCGGCTTCATTCCGGGATGTTGCACTCACGTCTCAGTGCCTGGAGTTGAAGTCTGGTCCCTCTCTTCTTCTCCTGTGGAGATAGAAACAACACCCTCCCCTTGGGTGAGTTACTGCCCTGTTACCCCGCTACCCGTGTCTTTCTTCTTCTTCTTCTTCTTCTTTCTTTCTTTCTTTCCCCCTCTTTTTAGTTGGCTTCCATATGTATCTCTGGATTGGGTCTGACCCCTACCCTAGTACCTGAACCTCATCCCAGGAATGTATGTAGCTTTTCTCCTATGCCCCCTTTGCATTTTTAGCTTACCTCAGTGGCCTCATGTTATATTTGTCCTTTTGTGTTTAGCTTACTTTGTTTACCATAATTTTCTCCAGTTCTTTCCATGTGGTAATGTGCTTCATGCATTCATTACTGTTTCTTAAAGTTGTATAGTACTACATTGTATGCATGTACCCAATGTTTTAATCTATTTGTCCATTGCCTCAATGGAAATTTGGGTTGTTTCAAACTCCTTGCGAGATTGTGAACTGTGCTGTGATGAATATTGGAACACAGATGTCTGGCCATGGTTTGTTTCTTGTCTGTTGTGGGTATATGTCCAGTAGGGGAATTGCTAAGTCTATGGTAGCTCAAGTTCCATCTGTTTTAGATATCACCAAATTGATTTCCCTAGTGGCTGTACCTACCTACAGGTCCACCGGCAGTGGATGAGAGTGCCTATCTCACCACATCCCCTTCAACATTTGTTGCTTTCTGATTTTTTGAATTGGTTATCTTTGAGGGTGTTAATTGGTATCTCATAGTTGCTTAATTTGCATTTCTCTTATGGCTAATCATATTTTCTCATATGTTTATTGGCCATTCAGATTTCTGCCCTTGTGAAACTTCTGTTCAGGTGCTTTGTCCACCTCCCCAGTGGTCAATCAGTTCTTTTTTCCTTTTTAGAAGCTAGCAGAGGACTGTAGATTTTAGTGATAATGCCTTTGTCTGATGTGTCATCGCTGAAGATGTTTTCCCTGTCCTTGTGTTGTCTTATTACTCTCTCGGTGAGTTCTTTCAATGTGCACAGGTGTTTTATCTTCAGTACATCACATTTGTCAATTTGTGCCTCGTTTGTGTTTGTGTCCTTCTCTATTTCTGATGGCCTATGTATTCCCTGAACCAAACTTCTCAGGTTGGTCCCAATTCCCTCATTGATGGTCCTAATAGGTCTCAAGGTCTGTAATCCACTTTGAGTTTATTCTTGTGCAAGGAGTGAGGTAAGGGTCTTGTTTCATTTTTCTACAGGTAGATATCCTTTTTTTCCCGTGCACCACTTGTTGGAGAGTGCATCCACTTCCTATTTAATAGTTTGGAGCCTGTATAAAAGATCAGTTGTCTGTATGCTGATGATTTTATTTCTGGGTTTTCAGTTCTTTTTCACTGGTTTGAGTATCTGGCATTATACCAATACCATGTTGGTTTTTACCTCAGTGAGTGTGTAATAGGTGCTAAAGTCAGGTAAAGCAATAATTCCCACTCTGTCCTTGTTGAGGATTTCTCTGCTAATTTGGGGCAAATTATCATTATTTTCATATCTCACGCTGCTCGCTCTCTCCCTTCACCCACATTTCTGTTGTCCGTCCCTCCTGGGGAGTAGTGGGGGTTCATTGACTTCTTTTCGTACTTTGGTACAGTGAGTTCCTGCTTTGACTGGCCAGTGGTTTATATTTCTGGGAATATTCTTCCACCTTTCCACCTCTAGATGGGGCTGTTCACTTTCCATCCCAGATTTCACCAGTCTCCAAAATGCCCAAGAAGACACCCAGCATTTTCCCTCTTACACTCCCAGGCGTGGTTACACTGGTAATTGCAAGGTCAGTAGTTCAAAGCCACCAGCCGCTCCATGGGAGAAAGACAAGACTTTCAAGCTCAGAAACCCACAGAGGCAGTTCTACCCTGTCCTCCCGGGTCGCTATGACTTGGCCTGGGCAGTGAGTTCGGCTTTTGTTTCTCATACAAAGTGTGAGTCCTTCCGTCTTTTCCTCTCCCCACTTGCCTCCTCCCCGCCCCCTCCCCGCCCCCCCAATCCCTTCCTCTGCCTTGTTTAGCACATGTCACTGAACATGTTCTGTGTGCCAGGTATTTAAAATGCAAAGCTAATGAGGACCTGATCCTGCTTCAGGAGGCCTGGGGGTGGGGCAGCGGTGAAGCTCGGGGCGCCTAGCCCAGAGATGAGCGCTCTGCAGAAGGAAGACCCGACCATCTGCCTCTCTGAAGAGCTGCAGTCTGGGGAAGCCTACCGGGCAGTTCTCCTCTGTGCCCCGGGAGGCATACTGTACACAGCAGTGGAAGGTTCCACTCTTCTTCTGAGGGAGTAGAAAGAGGAACTGGGCAGAGAAGTCATGAGCACGAAAGATCCCAAACCGCCAGAGATGCCACGAAGCTGAATCGTGACCCGAGAGAGGGCAGTGTCCATTTGATGTCGCACCTGTGCCCTCCCTCCTCCCCTCCATCGGAAGTCCCCATCCAGGTCACCATGGGTGGCTCTGTCCTTTTAAATTGCATCTACTGCCCGAGACAGATGTGCACCCCAAGGGTGAGAGCACTGTTTAAAGTGCTGCAGCCACGGGGGTGAGGAAGGGGAACTTGGAAAGGGGAGGCAGGTCCCCATGGGGAGGGGCTCTTGGAGGGCTCAGACCCTCCTGAGAAGGCGCCAGGGAACCTTGGAGGGTTTTGGCTGGCAGATGGGGTCAGATCTGAACGTTGGGGAGATATCTCTGACCTCGCTGTGAGGGGCTGATTGGAATGGTCAATCCAAGAAATGGAGATGATGTCGCTTCTAAAAGGAGATAGTGCTCGGGGACTCTGTCCTTGGGCTGAAGAAAAGTGCTCGCTAAGTGGTTGAACTGGGGAAAGAGCCTAAGTGGTGGGTTGGGGACTGAGTGGGGGTGGGGGGAAGGGGGTGGCTCCTCCAGCCCCTTGAACTTCAGCCTCTGCCCCAGCTTGGCGGCGGAAACGCTTGACCTCTTTGGAATTGCGGTGGCTTGACGGGTGCTGGCTTTCGGGTCCACGTGCCATCACTCCCGTTTAGGCCTCCGCTGTCACAGGCAGCGCTGAACCTCATCATTCCCCATCATTTGAGGGAGGTTCCTGCTGCTGTCACGGATTCATGGAGATGTCACTGCCTTGAGCAAACTGTGGGTTTTGTTTCTTTAATGACACGATTAGCCTCCACCCACCCTCCTCCTACATGGCCTTTTAAAGTCAGCTGGCTGATTTATGACATTCATCTGCCACCCCGCCATTCCTCTCACTCAGAGAATGAACAGCCCCGCCTTTGCCTTTGGTCTCCATCGCAGAAAGGCAGATCCCCAGCCTGTGCTTTGTCTTCTGTGCACCAGCCGGACAGAGGAGCCAACGGCACAGATGTCTGAGGGGGACACAGACGAAGATTTCGCATATCAGTCGACCTGCTCCAGCTCTTCTGACAATCTGCCTAGGACTTGGCTGTGCCTCCAGGAGCCATTCCTTAGGAATGCCCCTCCGTCCGGTGGAAGCAGCAGGGACCAGGCAGATCCTGACACAGCGGGCACTCATCCCAAGTTTGCCCAGCGCTGCCCAAGCCAGGAGAACCAGCCCACCCAGTCTCTGTAACATCAAGCAGAACGAAGTGCCAGGGTGGTGCCCACGGTCTGCCCTTGGCTACCAAGTGAAACCCAGCTAGCTGCCCTGGGGAAGAAAGACCTGACCTTCTTCTGTAAAGATGACCATCCAGTAAATCCCAAGGAGCTGCTCCATTCTTAGGCACACAGGGTCACCACGAACAGGGCAGCTGGCTCCACGGCGACTCACAACCGTCACCACCCATCTGAAGACACCATGCATGGTGCAAAAGCTTATTCTATCTCAGCTTCAGAAGCGACCAGCCACCTCCTGGCCACAGCTCCAGGGCCCCAGGCCTTTCCTCCATGAGCTGGGTAGTGTTCTGGCCACTGCAGGGCCTCAGCGGCAGAGCTTGTTGTTTTCTGCTGCTCAACTGGCCACCGCCAAGCTTTGCAGCATGGAGAGTGGCTGGAGCGAAAGGCCGTCTGGTACGGCTGCCCACGGTTTTGATGACCGAGTTAGAAAGTTCTCCCAGTGTAGCTCAGGGGGGTCTTGGCAAGATAGGGCCCGCCACTTTGTTTCCAGCATTTCAGTGGCTTCTGGGCCAGCAGGTTCACGTCTCCTGCTTGCAGTTGAATCCAAGTCAAAGCTGCCATTCCACCAACTACCTCCTTGGCTGTCAAAGTAGCCTTAACTCCCCAGGACATGGTCTGTGTTTTAGTAAAATGATCTTATTTCTCCACCACCCCCCAACCCCCAAAACTCTCTCATTTCTACAGACTTCTCCCAGATACATAGCCTTCCTTCTCTGTCGTTCCCACATCCATGGACCTCTGCCAAGCCAATCGTACCCGTCCTAAAGAGGAGCCCTGGTGGCCTGGTGGTTACAGGCTGGGCTGCCATCCACACAGCCGGCAGTTGGAAACCGCCAGCCAGTCCTGGGAAGAAAGACTGGACTTTCAGCTCCTGTCAGAGACCCACAGAGGGTCATCAGGAGTCAGCATGGGTTTGAGGGCCATGCACTGGGGTTTCTTTGAATAGAACCCTGGTGACACAGTGAACTGTGTGTTGGGCTGTTAACCTCCAAGGTCAGTCATTTGAGTCCATCAGCCACTTTGAGGGAGAGAGAAGAGGTTTTCTGCTTCGACAAAGCTGGACAGCCTCAGAATGCCACAGAGGTTCTCCTCTGTCCTGGATGGCCGCTACGAATCAGAATTCACCTCCTGGCTGTGCATTGGTTTTGTTTCTCTAAGAGGCCCCATTTAATAAAACTTGCTTCATGAAGGCTTTCTTGCTTGTTCTGGCCATAAGGCTTTTCCACTTTCTAAAACCTCTGAGAGCAGGGTCTGTGTCCTGGTTCCCATTTGTGACCGCATCGTTGAGCTGTTTGTCTACCCACCATATGACCCCCTGCTATAATTATATTGTAAGCTACCTGGGGACAAGGTCATTCTCTTTTATCTTTCCATCCACCACAGCTCTACAACAGCCCTGCTTCACTTAATAGGAGCTCAATAAGACATCTGGTGTGAAATGAATGAGAATTAAGAATGTTCAGACATGAGCTGAGTCGTCAAGGCTTTTAGGAGCCCGGAAACATTCCGTTGGGATGAGGTCCAGAGTGAAAGAGAAAGGCAAAAGCAGGAAGCGTGTTGGTCTGGTCTCTCTTTGGAAGCTGCCAGCTGCAACCTCAAAGCAATTTCTTTCCTTTTAACAAATATTTAAAAGAACAACCAAAAAGTTGGCCGAGAAAGTGATGATGTCAAGCTACTATTCTTTCACGGACATGCCCCAAAGGTAGAATTGAAAAGGAACCAAACGCCTTCAGCTGCCCCCCTTATCTGTCTCCTTCTATGTGTTTTGGAACGCTTGCACATACAGGTGTGCACGTCCCCAACTCCCCTGCCCCTCATATGCAAACTCACATCCAGGGGACTAACATCAAATATATTTTCAAGGTTTAGTAAGTATTCTTAGCAAGCAAATGTCACCTAGCATTTCCTCCGCAGGTACCATCTGTGAGGGAAGTGGGGACAGAGATATGTCTGAATGCCGGCACATTCCTATGCATGCTGACACAGTCAAAAGTCTAGAGAAGAATTTATTGTAGGTGGGTTTATGGTACATGGGCTATACATTACTGGTGTGCAGAGAATGCAGAGAAGGATTAGTGGTGTGCAGAGAGTGCAATGAAAGTGCAGAGAGTGGCATTGAAAAGGACCGGCAGGTGGCTGGGGAGTTGGCATACACACTGCCCTAGAGATCCTGGCACTGGATTCTAAAGTCCACAGGGATGATGGACAGCTGGAAAGAGTGTGGCCTGAGCAGGACTGGCTTTGGCTCAGGTACAGTAGGTTAGCGTAGGTCAGGGAGAGAGAGATTATGTCACAACAGGATGTCATTGTCTACACAGATCAGGAGCCTGTCACTCTATGCTTCCACCTTCCCTGAGCTCAGTCTCTCTCTGGTGGCCATGCTTCAGTTTGGCGTATGTGTTTTTATGCCTGTGGGGGGGGGGGTATAATTTACACACCATACACTTTGCTCATGGAAAATATACAACTTAATGCTTTTTAATAAATTTAGAGTCATGCAACCTTTATCGCAATCCAGTTTTAGAATATGACTCCAAGGCTTCTCGTGAGCCTGTTGGCAGTTAATACGCTTTCATACCCTCAACACAGGTAATTATGGGTCTTAAAATTACTCCCCCCCCCAAGTTTATACCTTTCTGTATATATTCACCCAATGTTCACGTAGACTTTTGCACATGGTGTTCCTCTTCCTCTTTCTCCTCCTCCTTCTATTTTAGATTCATCCATGTTGTAAAATGTACCAGCGTTCCATTTATCGTTATTTCTCTTGCTGAATAGTCCCGCCTTTGTCAGTGTGTTACAGTTGTTTTCTCCACTCACCAACCAGTAGAAGTATGGATTGTTCCCAGTTTGGGGTTATGATGAATGATGCTACCATGAAAATTCACTTGCATGCTTTAATTGAACACGTTTTCATCACTTTGGGGATGATTTGTCAGAGTAAAGTTGCCTGTTCTTGGATAAATTTCTATTTACGTCACTTAAATAAACGGCCAGTTTTCTCAAGTAGTGGTATCATTTTTCTCACCCCTTGGAAATGTATCAAGTCCTCTATGTCCTCACCAGAGTTGGTATTATCTGGTTTTTAAATAAAGCAATCTAATGGATGTGTTGTGGCATGGCCTTGTGGTTTTAGATTTCCATTTCCTGAATGACGCATGTTCAGGGGCCCTGCTGGCAGAGTGGACTGTGCGTTACTGGGCATTTAGCGTCAAGGTCTGGAATTCTAACTCACCAGCCCTCCGTGTGAGAAGACATGGACTTCCTACTCCAGCAATGATGCACAGCATCAGAGACTGGAAAAGGTGGTCCCCTCCACCTGGCAGGTCGCCATAAGTTAGAAGGGACAAAACGACAGTGAGCTTGGTTGTTTTCGGTTCCTCAGTGAATTATGATATCGAACACCTTTACCTGTGCTTATTAGCCATTCTTTTATTTGCACGAGCCATTCTCATTCGTATGTCTTTTTTGGCAAACTGTGGGATTTTTAGAGGTGAAACTCATGGAATTGTGGGAGCCCTCCCCATGCCCCAAGAAAGTTCTGTGGTCCAAGGAATGTCTCACTCTCAGGAAAGTCCACACTTTCTGAAAGTCCATACCCAGTCTCCAGCAACTCATCAACACTGCCACTTAAGTGTTCCTAATCAGGGGCCCTGCTGGTGGACTGGATCGTGAGCTGGGCTGCCAGCCTCTGGGTCGGTGCTGCAAATCTACCAGCCAGGAACCAGGGGAAAAGTGAGTCTTTCCACACCCACAAAAGATTTACCGCCTCAGAGACTCCAGGGAATAGATCCACTCTGCCCTATGGGTCACTCAAGTTGGAATTGTCTCGAGGGTAGTGGGTTTGCTGGGTTCAGGGTTAGATTTCTGCTCAGGTGAGATGACGATGGATGGTAAGATGCACCTATTTGGGTATACCCACTCAGTGGCCCTCAATTGTTTGGCTGGTTTAAGGAAAGTAATTTATTTTCAGTTTATTTAACTGCTTTAAATAATGAGGGTAATGACTTCCAAGTGCTTACATGTAGTGGAAACTGGAAGTGCTCCATTTAACAAATTTGTAACCCCTTTCTTTCTTCCTTTGAATCTAAGCCGGATCTCTTGTAGACAGGGTATAGTTTGGTCTTACTCTATTTTTTTTCAATCCAGATGATCTCAACCTTTTCAGTGGGGTGTTTCATCCATCTAATATTTAGGGTAAGTGTTGATATTGTTAGATTTGCCTCTGTCCTTTTCTAACTCCAGGAACTAGAATACGCATTTCAACGTATCACAATCTATTTCAAAATGACTTAATTATAGTAAATATAGAAGCTCTGCTCTAATACAAGGGTACTTCCAAGAGTTCATGGCAAGCTTTCATTTTCTTTAATTCTATCTCACACAAGCTTCTTTGAAGCCTCATGATATGGCCCCTTTCCTTTCCTTTATTCTATTTTTACTTTATACCATTTCATCTTTCTTTAAAATCTAAGAGAAGGAGCAGGAAAAATATACTTTGGGAAGTTTTCTTTTTTAAAAAAAAATGTGCTCACACATTTATCCTTTCTAGAACTCTTCTAGAATTTGAGTGAATTTGAGTTCCTATCAGGTGTCCCTATTTTTCAGGTAGAAGGATTTCCTATAGAATTTACTGTAAGGCACATCATCTAGCAAAACACTTGTTGTTCGGTGAAATGGGAATGTCTGAGCTTTGCATTCATTTGTGAAGGATAGCTTGGCTGAATATAAAATTTTGGGCTGACAGCCTGTAATAGATACTTTCATTTCATTGTGACTTCCATTGTCCTCTGTGAGGAATCAGTTGTTGGATTTTACTGTTTGCTCGCACACGATGTATTATTTTTCTCTTGCTGTTTCCAAGATTTCCCCCCCAGTATTTTAACATTTTTACTGTGATGTGTCTTTGCTTTCCCCCCAGATTTTGGTCCATTGAAATTTCTGGATTTGCATCTTCATAGTTTTCATCCAACTTGGGAAGTTTTAGTCAGTGTGTCTTCAAATATTTTCTCTGTCTCTTTTGATCTCTTTTCCTTCTGAGAATCCCATTGTATACATGTTTGTTCATTTGAAGTTTCCCTACAGGCCTCTACATAACTGTTTATTTTTCTTTAATCTTCCCTTTTCTGTGCTTATCAGATTGGATAGTTTTTAATGACATAACTTTTAGTTTACTAATGATTTTTTTTCTACCATTGCAAATATGCTTTAAAATATCTCTAGCAGACTTTTCAGCTTTGTTCTGGTTCTTCTATTCTAGCATTTGAGTTTTTTGTAAAATTCATGTGTTTTTGTTGACAATTTTTAGTCATTGAATTATAATTTAGCCTTTCTTTTACTTCTTTTTTGGGGGGGGAATCACTGCCCTCTGGTGGGAGTAGGAGGCCTAGCCTTTCTCCTGGAGAGCTGCTGCTAAATTTGAACCGCCAACCCAGTGGGCTGCAGTCCTGCACATAACCACTACGCCACCAGGGCTCAGTCTCTTTTACTTCTTTAAACATGTTTTTCTTTAGTTATTTGAACATATTTATCAGAGCTGCTTTGAAGGATTTGTCTGCTAACTTCTATGTCTGGGGACCCACACGGACAGTTCTTACTGAAGCTTTGTCATTGAGTATGGGACATATTTTACCTTACCCATCTTATAGCTTCCATATTGAAAACTGAGTGTTTTAGATAGGGTATTGCAGCAACTATGGATTTTAGTCTCCAACCCCAACTCCAGAGGTGTTTACTGTTTTGTTTATTTAATAACTGCCCTGGATAAAATCATTAATGGCTGCCTCCTCTGCCAGGTGTATCCATGAATGTCATTGCTATTTTATTTTCCTTTTCATTCACACTGATACCCTGCACTCGGGCTCACCATTGTGCCTGCATAAACTAGTGTTTAGCCAAAAACTAGTCAATAGTCACAGTCAAATACCTGCAGTCTCTCCTGATTCATCTGGGTGTGAGCCAGGGAGCATTCAAAATGTAGACATTTTTACAGGTCTTCCCAAGCATCTACATTCTGGTAGGTCCTCTTAGTTTTTCTTGAATTTCTTATGGCTTCATTGGTCTTCAGTGTGTGGTGGGTTTGGACTTCTCTTTTCTCTGCTATATACCACATAGTCTTTGATCAAGCCATATATTGAGGGATTATCATTCTCCCAATTGCTGCTTCATCTCCTGGGGTTATCACTGAGTTTATTCCAAGTCATGGGAGCCAGTATGTATCAGAGTAGAACTCGACTCTGTAAAGGTTTTAAACGAATTATTTTCCCTGAAGCAAATCAGCAGTCCTTTCTTTTGAGTTCCCTGTGTGTAGACTCAGACTTCTTCTCAGTTAAAAGCTGTGTTATTAGGACAGGTAGACTAGAGAAACAGATCCATAGAAACTCTTACGTGTATAAGAAAGAGATTTATGTGCAAGAGCAGTTGAACATTGAGAAAATGTCCCAGCCTTATCCAGATCAAGTCCATAAGTCCGATATTAGCCCATATGCCTGACAACAATCTACAAAGTCCTTCAGACTCACGAAACACATGCAATGACACCAAATGCAGACTGACCACAAGCCAGTGGGTAGAAAGTCATTGTATCCAGTGGTGCTGTAAGCCTCTCAGTGCCGGCAGCAGTCTCCACGTGGCTGCTCTAGGTCCAGGTTTCTTGCTGTATCAGGGTAGGTTCATGTGGCTTCTCCTCAGGGATGTCTCACAGGGAGCCAGCCTTGTCAGCCGAGACTCTTAGGCAGTGAGCGTTGTCAGTTGAAAGTCACCAAGTGAGTGAACCATGAGAGAGAGTGTCTCCTGCCTCCAAGATGAAACTGCCACATTGCCCAGAATTCCCAGGAGGTCATGCCTACACAGAGGTCTCATTGGCTATCTCCACAGTGGCAGGCTAGACTCCACTCTTCCACCCTTCATCCTCAACTTGACACCAGATGAGATGACTGTGACAATGACTAAATGTTTTCAATGTTTGCACTGTCCAGTGACTTCTCACTGCTCAATACCCAGCTGACCCATAGTCCAGTCCTTGCACTGCACTTGGTGCTTGAAGAGTGGCCCTCCATATTCACTTGTCTCCAAGGTCACCCTTTAAATGGCTTTTTCTACAGTCAAGCGAGTCAAGCATTGCTGGCAGCAGCAGCAATGCTGTTGGGCTCTCACCAACTTCCCTGCTCAGATTTAACGATCAAACCACGGGGGTGGGGGTGGGGTGGGGGGCAGATCCAGGCAAGAACACCATGAATTTGTGCTGACCCTGTTCACAATTCAATGGTTTTCATGAACAAACACTTCTCAGTCTTTTGTAAACCTTCAATCCACTTCTAGCGTGCCGAAATGGTTGTTTTTGACAGTTGTGTCCAGCATGATAGTTGCTTTTGGGGGAGGGAATTTATCAACCTTCCCACTCTCTCATGTCATAAGTTAATCTTCAAGCATTGGATTTTTAAACTGTGTTTTTCTCCAAGTGTGGGCAGGTGATGCGCAACAAGAGAAGAGCCCTGAGAGAGAAGTTTTTACATCTGAACCTGTCACTTACTAGTTCTTACTCCTCACAGCATGGTTGCTGTAGCTCAAAACTGATGTCCATAGTTCCTTCCATCTAGAAAATGCTATTTCTAGAAGAAATGCACAAAGTGGGCTGAAAGTAATGAGTTGCGTTTGTCTCGCTCATGAGGTTTGTATTATTTTGCCTATAAACCTTGTGTCTCTGGGAAGTTGAGTGTAGCTGTATGTTCAATCTAGGAAGAGATAATGGTATTTTTGATGCCAATGGAAAAAGAAAGGTCTATCCCTGGTGGTAGTGGCTACTATGCATTGTGCTACTAAATGCAAGGTCATCAGTTCGAAACCAGCCACACCTCTGCAGGAGAAAGATGGGGCATTCTACTCCTGTAAAGAGTCACGGTCTCAGAGACTCACAGAGGAAAGTCCTATCCTGTCCTACAGGGCCTCTATGAGTCAGAAGCCACTCAATGGCAGCAAGTTTGAGTTTTGAGCTTTTCTTTGATTTTCCTCTTTTTCCATTCCCCACTCCTTTCTTCCCATCGTTAGGAACCTTAGCCATACGCTAAGGACTACACAGGGGCCTTTGATGTGAATGGGCTCACCTATTCTTAGCCATAATTGCATTGGGCAGCTCTTGTCCTTCATCTCATTCTGCAAATATGGAAACAGGAGAGCAGAGAGATTGCCTCTCTTGCTCAGAGATCAACAGTCAGTCTTTGCTTCCTGATTCACTTTTGACCCAAACACTAACTCCACCAGTGAGTTGGATATAAGGTCCTGTGTGATCCCATCCCTAAGAGGAGTGGTCAGGAGGGAGCGGAGAGAAGGGAAGATCTTCCAGGCTATGAAACATCAGACATGTCCTCCTGCAGTTGGTAGTGTTAGCATTGAATCTAGCCCTAAACTTTGGACTGAGGTGGCAAGGTGGGCCCTGCAAACAGGGAAACAGCAAGGTGTTTTGTTAGAAAGTCAGGATCAGATCCTTCACAGCTTCTCTGTGGGCAGATACTGAGTAGCACGCTAGAAAAGGCTGCTGAGGTCCTCGGATGTTGGATTTATTTAATAAGCACAGGATGGGTAGGCATGGAGTTTTGCATGGGAAAAGGGCATGTCTGGAACTGTGTTACACACATCACCATCTGACTGAGTGCACAGAGTGAACTGGGCGGAGGAAAGACCAGCAGTAGGACGTCAAAGTCACAGCCCGCAGAACGAGGCAAAGGACGCCTGAGTCCTGGGGACAGCTTAGAACCGGAGACTGTGGAGGAAAAAGGCAGTACAGAAGAAAATCGTCAGGACCTGCAAGGATTTACATACCTAGCTTCTTCAACCAGTAACAAGACCCTAATATTGTTCTGATTTTTAAATTTCTATTGCTATTTGATTTGATTGCTATTTTGTGGCACCTGGATCGGCTGTCCTAGCAATAATATTCAGGACTTACTGCCGGGATTCAGGTGCCCTGGTGGCATGGTGGGTTATGCATAAATGCAAGATCAACAGTTTGGAACCACTGGAGAGCGATGAAGCATTCTACTCCAGAAAGAGGGACAGTCTCAGAAGACGGGCAGTTCTACCCTGTCCTCCAGGGTCGCTGAGCGTCAGCATGCAGTTGGTAGCACCAAGTTTGCTCTTATTTTTGTTTTGAACTGTTTGCATTGTTTTTATTTTCTAACAGATCATGAGGATGGTCGATTTTTAAAATAGGTCATTTCATTTTCAGGTTTTTTTTTATATCCTCAAATAGAAAGTCCCCGTATAATAACATTTGTTGATGTCTCAAATATATCATTGGTTGAGACTATTATCTTTTGGATTTTTAAAATCTTTTTGCTGTTGCTGCTGTGGTACATTTTACCCAAGAAAGTAGCAAGAGCTTGTCGAAGAATTGGCGATGTTCTGTGATAAGCTTTGGATGATGGAAGAATTAGGTGGTTGAGGGCCAGCCCAGAATGCACCTGGAAGCACCTTTTCTTTGTCCTTGAAAGCTAGCAGGCTCCACCAAGCTCTAACTCTAGAGCCTTCCTTTATGTTGGTTTCTTCACAGATCCCATCGATCCCTAAGGCATTGTGATTGACTCGTGTGTGTGTGTGAGTTTACACACCCGAAAGTAGAATTATGAGGAAAAATATCTGTTCTGTTTAGAACTCTTTTTAACAATTAACTAGTAGATATCAAGGATTCAATAGAAAGTAAATGTCTATAAAAGAATGGTGGCAATATATGTACAAATATATCTGATACAATTGATTATGAATTGTGATAAGAGTTGTAAGACCCCCCCCCCAATAAGTGATCTTTTAATTAAAATGAAATGATCTTTTAATTAAAAAATAGCAATAAACTTTAGTGATTTCATCTTCCCAAGGAGCTAATTTTGGATATTTTGGGAACAAGTCATTGCTCATTGTAGGGTCTTTGACATTTCAAGCTGAAGTGACAATGAGGCCCCAGAATCTTTTGGGGAGACATCCTTGATTCTATACTTCAGATCCTCCCAGACTCTCATCCCACTGATGGTAGTGCCTCTCCCTGAGAATAAACATGAGACCAGTGATAAGAAAAGCAATGTCTCACATGAGGAGGAAGCAGGCATTCTGTATCCAAGAGACCACATGTGGGATGTGGGGATGAAATGAAAACATGAGCTCAAGGCCCAGCGCAGCCAGGACTCTCAGCTTAGGTCCCGGTGGGCAGGTTTCCCTGAGTTCGTAGAACTGCATCAAAACATGTGGCAAGAGCTCAATGACTCTTCCGGTTCTGTGATTCTTCAACTCCCTCTGAATGAGGAACCCATTCTTGGGGCTAGCTAGGGCAGAGCACGTCAATGCTTTTATTTTGCTTGCTCTGTATCTAAAGGGCTCTGGGTTGATGAATCCCACAGAGAAAGTGCATGGCTGTCATAGGCGTCCTGAAGGAGACCCTGTGCTCTAGACGCGTATTTCAACAACAGCTGTAAGTGTGTGACTGGAGTTGGGCTTCTGCGAACTCAGAGAATATGAGGGAGAGAAGGAAGGAGGGAGGGAGGGAGAGGGAGAAGGACAAGAGAGAGAGAGGGAGGAGGGGAGCGGGAGAGGGAGGGAGAGAGAATGGTGATACAGGGCAGTTTCCTGCTGACATTTGAGCTCTGATCAGGTGATCAACCCTCCAGCACCAGGCAGCCAGGCAGCTGTTTGACTTGGCCTCTGTGGCAGATGGGGACGGAGGCTCTGGAAGGTGGGGCAGAGGCTGCCATTCTGCGTGGAAGCCCGGAGAGTCAATATTGAAAGGTCTGTTTGCTTTGTGCTCCACCTGTTGGAAGCTCTGTAGTTGCAGATGCTCACAATAAGGAAGAGGGACAAAGGGAAATTCCTGTGCTGGAGCTGTGAATGCTCCCACTGTTCCCCTAGCCGACTGGGCTGAAGTCAGAGGAGGAACGATGCCATGATGCCTCAAGGTGATTTGAGAAAGGGTAGTACACCGTGGAAGAGGAGGAAGTGCCTGTGCCCCTCCATGCCCACGCCCTGCTCTCCTCCAGTGGATGGCCCCACTCGGAGGTGCCAGCAATGGACTGGAGTGTCTGGACGCCTTCCACAGACTAGCCTGGACCCTGCCGCGTGGCCCAACCTCCTGTGTCAGAGAGAAGACAGGGGCCATGGCTCAGAAGTGCCATCTTCTTCCCTCCTCCAGCTCACTCTCACCTTCACTCCTCTTCATCGTCTTTCCAGTTTGGAGGGCAGAGACTGCGGGAGAGGGGACGTTTGCTCTCCAGCCCCTCTGTCCTCTTCTTGAACCAGGCCCTGGAACCAGGCCTCCACCTCCCTCTCCTCTTTTCTTAGATGCTGAACCACAATCTGCATGCTCCTCAGAGGCCCCTCGGGCTCTGCTTTCTCCCGTAGCTTCCACATACTTAGCGTTCCTCCTCCATTTCCCCACTGCCCATTCAGTGCAGAACTGTTGTTTGGGGGCTTCCAGCATCTCTCCAACACAAGACAGAACAAAACGCCAGCCCACCCCTCCCCCTACTCTCACTCCCCATTCTGTGAGCAGAGACCTTT
Organism: Nesogale talazaci; assembly: GCA_004026705.1. Lineage (NCBI taxonomy): Eukaryota > Metazoa > Chordata > Mammalia > Afrosoricida > Tenrecidae > Nesogale > Nesogale talazaci. The sequence continues at coordinate 51,417 of PVJH01015812.1, forward strand.
CATTAGCCAGTTCCATTTGCCACATGCGTTTATCCTTCCTAGACCCATTCACCCATTAAGAAATAGGTGTCTGTTATACATCATATGCGTATGCCAGGGAGACATGTGACCTCATTGGAAAAAGCCAAATGTCCTCTGGATGAGGACCCCATTGGCTTTGTCTGCTGCTTGCTTTTCAGTGTGGGTGGCTTGCTGCAACTTGTCCTGAGGTGGCACTGGAAACCAGAGGAAACCAGAGGAAACCAGAGCCCAGGGACCTTTGGGTTCCTAGGCAGGTGTGAATGGTGGGGGCGTGAGGAAGGGTTGTGGTTCTCCTGGCATGCATGTCCTGGTTTCCTCGAACTCTCTCAGTGGTCTACCAGTGTGACCAGGTGGTCAGGACCACAGATCCTGGTGCTGCACGGGGCCAGCTATAAGGGGGCGGCAGCTGCAGGGGTGCATGGCCAAGAAAGGTGACCTGAGCAAACCACATAGCGGCCCCGTCCCCACCCGGTGCCCCTCACACTGGACTGCAGCCATCCACTCCTCGGCCGACTCAGACCACACCGAGAGCTCCTGGGGAGGGCTCTGGAGATCACAGGAGCAGCATAAGGGGCTGGGCCCAATGCCAAGCACAAAGGCAGGGCTCACTGTTCAACACAACCGCCATGTCAAGAAGGTGTCAGCATAGCATGAACCGAGCATGAAGCCCTTCTAAGGGTGGAGCCCGGTGAAGTCACCCACCCAGCCCTTCTCAATTACATTTATGTCCCCAGGGTGCTCTGTGAATGCCGGCTCCATGCATGTGTTCAGGTATCTCCGAAAACATTGGATCAAGAGAGCCATGCAGTCACAGGGAAAGGGGAGTCAAGGTCCTTCAGGGTCCAGGTCCTCTTGGCCTTGCAGGCTGCCTGCCAGCCTC